>JBBPLX010000352.1:0-26837 GCA_038090015.1 Leccinellum albellum | reverse complement strand
CGCCCGGGCAAATGAACTGCACCACAAATAGACCAGTTTGCACCAGTTTTGTAACAATACAATGATTTTCTTAACATTTCAAGCAACTAGATCTATTGTTTTTATGCTGTGATTGGTTAGTGACTGGTTAGGAAGCATTATTACTCATGTTTGGTTAGTCTTATTGGTTTTGTGTCTGGTGACCAAGTACTGACCACATGCTGATCACTGTCCAGACACTAGCAAAGCAATTTTATTTCTCATGGCTTCAGATTAAATGGTCTTGACATAGTTAATAGAGAGAAAATATTTCAATGATTAACCTCCATAATCATATGATTTCTTCTCTGAAGTTAGACTTGGTTAGAAGGCCAAACATTGACTTGTCTAAGTTAGGAATATTAGTAAAGCACTAATTAGACTTAATTAGGGGGCAAATTATTGGTTAGTCTAGGTTAGGAATATTAACAAAGCACTAGTTAGATTTGGTTAGAGGGCAAATCATTGATTAGTCTGGGTTAGGAATATTGACAAAGCACTGGTTAAATTTGGTTAGAGGGCAAATCATTGGTTAGTCTGAGTTAGGAATATTAACAAAGCACTGGTTAGATTTGGTTAGGGGCCAAATCATTGGTCAGTCTGGGTTAGGAATATTGACAAAGCACTGGTTAGATTTGGTTAGAGGGCAAATCATTGGTTAGTCTGAGTTAGGAATATTAACAAAGCACTGGTTAGATTTGGTTAGGGGCCAAATTATTGGTTAGTCTGGGTTAGGAATATTGACAAAGCACTGGCTAGATTTGGTTAGGAGGCACATTATTGGTTGGTCTGTGTTAGGAATATTGACAAAGCCATTAGTTAGCCCAGGTTAGGAGGTATAACATTGGTTAGTATCTGATTGATTATATATATCTATAAATAGTTGTTAGTATAGGGAGACTGGGGAAATCTGGAGCCTTCTGAAGAACTCTGGGGCTTACTGTAGTGTGGCTGTGTCTCTAGGTGGCTGTGTCTCTGGGGATCCTGGGGGATCTGAAGAGACCTGTCAAGACCTGGAATAGCTGGGAACATCTGGAGTATTCTGTCAATAGCTGTTATGTCTGGAGCATGCAAAGGTCCAATATGCTGTTTTTGCTGATGTAGTAGTGAACTGCAGTGCTCACAAAAGTGGAGAAACAAGTCAAGTAAGTGTTACCTCACATGTAGCCATAACAGTTTGTTGACTTACAAGTGTGGGAATAATAGGTGGACCTACTAGTCCCAAACTAGTACCCCCCCTGAGACACCCCAATGTGTAAATAATTGTTTTCGGAGCCGAAAGGTCCCAAACCAAGTGGAACCACTGTGCAAGCAGTGTTTTTGCAGACCCTGCTAGATAAGCAGTATGGATAACAGTGAACCTCAGAATGCTTTGACGTCCACATTTACACCCGCCGAGTGGGAAGCCTTGCGCGAGCTCCGAGTGAGTACTCACTAGCACTTTCCGAAGAGTTGGCTGAAACCTTCGTCTATGTGAACAATCGCACATCCGCAGTCGTCACTCCCCCAGTCATTCACAACTGCATTTCCTGATAATCCTAATGCTGCGTCGACACCATACGTAATGTGGGGTGTTACAATCGACCCTGCCAACCCAAGAGACGCACGCGTCAGTGTCCTCCTGATGAAGTTCTTGAGGGCTAGGTACGTTCCGAGGCTTATCGCAAGATGCATGCATGGTTTAGCTACAGCCCTGATCCATTAGAAACCTCAACCCGACTGAGGCGAAAGATATGTTCATTGCTACGCTCCGCTGGAGGCACTCTTTCAACATTGCTGCAGCGATGGAGGAGAAGTTTCCAGACGAAATATTCGGGAAACTCGGAAAGATCTACGGGAGTGATAAGGCGGGACGTCCAGTTGCGTGCGTCCTAGTATTGGCATAAGGCAGCGTCGGTCAACCAGGCTCATGAATGTGTTCCGTTAGGTATAATCTCTATGGGGCAAACAAGGACGTCGACGCAGTCTTTGGTGATGTTCAACGCTTCTTGCGGTAATGTTCCCTTTTTCCCATTCCTTGCCAACGGCACGAGCTCATCCGAACCAGATGGCGTGTTGCCTTCATGGAGAAGAGCATCACGTCGCTCGACTTTGAAACTGTCGATCAAATGGTTCAGATTCATGGTATGTCATCTACTAGCTAAACCGATGGGTCCGTTCCCCTAATAATACCATGCCCTATTCGTTGAGATTACGAAGGGGTTGGTATGTCCAGTCGCACGGAGAGCTCAAAGAAGGCTGCGTCGGAGGCGTCAAAGATTTTCCAGGACCATTACCCTGAATTCCTAGTGGGTCTTCCCTTTGTTTTCTGTACCGCTCCATTGCTGACTTGGACGATGTGTATGTCAAGTCCCGCAAATTTTTTGTCAATGTACCCTCCTTTCTCACTTGGGTCTTCTGGCTTTTCAAGCCATTTCTCTCTTCTGCCACTCTCGCTAAGATGACGGTCGTGGGTTCCGGCCCTGATGCTCTCGGTGCCGCCCTCTTGCCCGTCATTGATAAAAAGGAACTCCCTAAACAATATGGCGGAACTGCAGATGATTTCTGATTATGTATGCCAACATTTCTGTGTTACGATGTCTATGATCACAACCTATGTGAAGGAGTAGAAACTTTGAACTTTTTTTGAGCCCATCCCCGTGGAGGGAAATCGTCAAAGGACATTATCATTTCATAAAGTCAAAGTATAGAATGGCACTGTACGCAACATACGGGTGCTCGTGCCAAAGGATTGCAGCGGTGATAGAGACGACAAAGGCCAGCTTACTCTTCACCGCCGACGCTGCTGTCACTAGCAACTGTAGCTGCATACTCATGTTTCACTCCGTCCCAACCTTCAAACCAAGAAGGGGGTCGACTACCAGGTGCCCAGCGTTTCCAGCGTGGGGTGGTGACATGTGGCGAGCGTAGAGAAGGATTGCTAAGGGTCACCGATCAAATATCAGCGGTGAACTGGTCATCAGAAACATACTTGGCACGTAAAGTTGGACCTGATGCAAGGCGAGCAAAATTGCTCGGGAACAGCGGATTGCCGGGGAGACGGTCGCCGATGGGATCATATGCACGCTCACTCTCGCTGTCCCTGATATCGGAAGACGCGACGCCGAAGTCACGACACGCATACGAACTGTGAAGAAGCGGTCAGAAGGAAATCATGTGTGGCTCCGAAGACGCTTCACCCTGACATGCGCCTCCTAAGACTGGTGGCGGATCCATGAGAGCTCGTCCGCGACAGGCGACGGGTGATCGGTGAGTAAGAAAGATCTGGGCTACGGGGTTCCCCGCTGTCTCTCCCTATATCCATGCTCGCAGCTGGGCTTGGCGGATACGAAAGCATGTTCGGTGTAGTTGTGGAAGTGGGAGTAACGGAGGACGTGCAAACACGAAGGCCATGGATTTGCGCTTTGGGATCATCTTCCGACTCGATGCGATCTTGGTCAGCAGTGTCAACATTAGGTTCTCCTTCTTCCTCGTCTTCACGATCCTCAACGATATCTTGTAATACCTGATCGATTTGGGACTTGGAGGAAGACGGGGAAAGACCAGATGGCAGGCTCGATGGTGGTGGGTTGCCTAGTCCAGAAGCAGAGGTAGGAGGGTTGGAAGATGAGGTAGCCAATATGGGTTCGATTACCAGAGACTGATCAGCAGAATCCGGTGTGTGTTCATCTTGTGGGAGAGAAAACGGAGACGCGCCATCTGTGGTGTCGATGAAACGACTGGTATCCAAGTCCTCCAGTTCTAATTCAGGTGGAACGCCCAAGGCGCCTTTCAGGCGTTCCCAAATGAGCTCTGAATGAGCAAGAACACATTCTCTGGCTTTTCTCACCCACATAGCGTCATTGGCGGCAGTGCGATCAACCTCGATCAGCCATCGACGCAGAGTACGGAAATTCCACTGGGCTGGAGCAATAACGAACGGATCCTGTAACTCCTCAGACGGTGATGACTGAGCTGGGAACGTCTGTGCTAGGAGAGAAAATAGCTTCTTCGTTGGTGAGATTGAGAATAACTGAGCTATTTCTGCAACCCTGTCGACAAAAGGAAGATAGACGTCATCTGGGAGAAGGGTGAACGTTGCTGGGGATGTCGCCGCAAGATCATGGATGCTCGCATGGGACACTGTTTGACCTTGACCAGGCACGTAGCGAGGAACGGATGCCTGACGGGCGAGGTCGACGAGCTGCTCCGGTGTGAGATTTGGCTTTGAGAAGCCGGATCCACCGGATGCCGAGTGGCGACGAACAAACTGAGGAGAACTTGGTCTGAGGCGTGGGGAAGATGATGGACTGGAACCAGCTGCTCTGGGAGAGAAAGCCTGCGGGTTGGAGGGTTGGGAAGGAGAAAGGGGAGAGAAAGAGGAGAAAGCGAAGCTGAGTCTGCCGTTATTATCTGCGGGGGAGGAACCAGAAGTATTAGTGCTGCGGCGGAGGGATCTGCGACTGAGGATGGGCGAAGAGGGAGTGTCAGACGGGGGAGTCACCGAGGTAGATGCGGGGTCGATGACACGGACGATGGTCAAGGTGGAAGAAGTCGATCGATTTGGATCATAATTGACTGCTGCGTTCTTTCCGAGCGGGTCTGGCGCACTCACAGATCCACGTCTCACGGAGAGTCGCTTCGACGACATGGTCAGAGAGCAGACACATCGATGTGGCCACAACGCTTTATTACCATATCCTGATTCAGCTGCAAAAGGTCTTGTCACAGTCACAACCCCCCTAAGGTCTCGGCAGACTCCGACTCACTGTACAGTACCACTCTCAGCCACAGCTAGTATTGACGCAACTAGATCAGCCAACTATACGTCGATAATGGCCCAACGCGTTACCCTCCGCAAACGCTCGCCCTACAACACCACATCCAGCCGCCGTCGCATCGTAAAGACTCCAGGCGGAAGGCTTGTCTATCACCATCTCAAAAAACCGCCCACCCAGCCCAAATGTGGTGATTGTGGGATTGGATTGCCTGGCGTATGTCAAATGCTTTTGCTGGGGCGTGTTCGATACACTCATATACATCTTTAGATTCCCGCTCTTCGGCCCCGTCAGTATGCCACCGTTTCGAAACGCATAAAGTCCGTTCGTCGAGCGTACGGAGGGTCACGGTGCGGAGACTGTGTAAAGTCACGGTATATTCCTTTCTATTTCATTCTTGTTCCATGTTTCACGATTTTGCTACAGTATTCTGCGTGCATTTCTGGTAGAGGAAGCCAAAATCGTAAAGAAGGTCATCAAAAGCCAGAAGACTGCTCGGAAGTGATCTTCGCATAGGATTGGAAGTTGTTATATGGCTACTCTTTGCGTTTTTTACGCTCCACGATCCCTTCTTGCATCCATGTAAAAGCCCCTTCATAAATCAATCCATGACAGCCACTATGTTTCTTTTGGGACACCGACGAATGATGGTAATCTTGACATACATCCGTTCAGATTGATGGCAAGGTAACTTATGAGATGGTGAAATCTTGTTCGTCTTCGTAGCAGAATTTGGCTAACCCGGATACGAAGCAGCCAAGAGTCTAAATAGCAACCATGCTACTCCGAGTCCATTCATTCGTGCAATAGTCATCAGCGAATCTATGGGTTGATATGAAACTGGACACTATAGCCTCCCTATAAATATCCCGTCCTTGTTCTAGGCAAACGCCTGCGTTTCATGTACCAATGCGACCCCGGGAAGATGAGATGAGGTGAACACAAGGGGAACTGTCTCGTTCGGGGGAGAATCAACCGAAGCAGGGGGGGATGGATATGGGTCTGCAGGTGATACGACTCCTAGTCGCTTGGTAAAGGTCGACGGTAAAGTCAGCGGAGGAACACGGGTGGAAAGTTTCCTTTCCAAAGGGCTCCTGGGCCTATCGGGCGGTTGTACTTGTATGCGGTCAGACAGTAAGGGAGGTCGCTGAGGCCGTGATTGCACTCCAGTTGTGGACGACACCATGGATTTCGCCAGCGATTTGGGGGATGGTGGAGCATTACCGCTCAACAACTGCTCCTCCACGCGGTTAGAAGGAAGGATCATGTCGTGGGTAGCTTCTACCCTCTTCATCTTTATCTCCCCCTTTTCTACATCGGTCTTGGCGGCATTGTACATATACAGGCCAGCGAACGTCAACCCGATCCCGAGGCCTTGAATAGGATGGACACTCTGGTTAAACCATAGGATCGCCATGCATATGACCCATATCCGTTTGACCAAAGAGGCGATGGAATACGTGACTGGAGAGGTGAATGACAGGATCACGAATGCAATGATGTTCTGGGCAAAGTGTACAATGCCATTGAGCGTGAAGTGGTATATGAGGAGTTGGGTGGAGATATGGCCCTGATTAGAACGGACAGGATGTGTCGGATTATCGAGAGCAGCGAGAAAGCGTGGAAGGTCTGTGAAACTCCAGAGGGGTACCATAAGAATGAATGCCGCACTCGATGAATAGAACAGTAAATTAACTTTATCAAGTCGATGTGAGGACGATTGTGATCCAGACGGAACGACTTTCTTGAAATATATGTTCGAGCTGACGAAAATAAGGGCTGAGCCAAAGGCACACAACACCCCAAATGGACTAGATGCGGAGGTATCGAACGTGGATGCAAGCATGACACCGATAATCAATGGAAGAAGCGATATATAGGTCTTTGGAGAATATCTAACTCCGAAGAGAAGTGCATACGCAGCGACGGTAAATAGTGGTGATAACGCCTTCGGCCTTATTAGAATAATGAAAGGGGCGGGAAATGAAGAAAAGACACACTTTGATGGTGTGCACGGTGCTAACGTGAATTCTGGAGATTGCCATGCTAGAGAACATGTGACCACCGACTTGGAAAGCACCCATAGGTAAGGTCGCCCTCAATATAGCGACGGTCGGAGGACGTATCTTGCTGAAATTAATCGCAGGAGTCATGATAAGAAGGCAGCAGCTGGCAACAAAACCAAATTGGACAATGGTGAGGGTGACTGGGTAGCGAAACTGTTCAAGGATTACTTTCCCAGTATTCGAGGACAAGGCAGACGTTGTATACCAGAGTACACACAACATAAGAAAGCGGGCGGTGGAGGAAGTGGAGGGTGTTGCTGCAGATGTTAAAGGACCCTGAGAGCGACGGAGGAAAGACGGAGGAAAGTGACGTGCTTCCGATGCGAGTGACCTGCGGTGCAAAAACCTCCTGATGTTCCCCGAAATGGATGAAAAAGAGTAGGGAGAACGTTGGTTTAGATGTATGCTGCAAGCGCCTTGCGACATAGACAATGGTCCCTCCGAGGGATCGCCGACCGGCCAAGCATGCCTGGAGTTCGTGAGATCGTCAATATGGGATTGTTTATTATGTGGGAGATATCTGGCGGAATCAGTATCGATGCGATTTTTTTCCATCCCACGAGGAGAAGACGAGGGTTGGTAAAGAGTGGAAAAGAATGCGACTGCCGTGCCTTGCAGTAAAAGAACTTGCCAACTACACTTTCGTTGAATACATATATCCGTCTATTCACAACTGCATCAAGATCACGTGTTATACAGGCCTACCCTAAAGTTTCCCATTGCAGTGTACTCGAATGCCGACCTACCCCATCGTTGAAGTCAAGGTCGTCGCCATTGCCGTCGTCTCCTCAAGAAATCCATCATGGTTAGTCATATGTCCTCTGGTATCTTTGGGCACATGTCGATAGTCGTTATTCCTTGCCGCTTGTCGTTGGGATGGGTGGATGCTGACTATCTTGTCCGGATGGAAATGTTATCCGGAATCTAACTCATTGTCCTATCTTGTAGGCTCGTGGACCAAAAAAACACTTGAAGCGTCTCGCCGCTCCATCATCATGGATGCTCGACAAACTGAGCGGTACCTACGTGAGGAACCTCACTCGATCCATGCTATCTTGAAGCTCAAACACAGGTTGCAAGGCCCCTCGCCCGTCCCCTGGTCCCCACAAGTTACGCGAATCCCTCCCCCTTACCATCTTCCTCAGGAACAGGCTCAAGTACGCTCTAACTGGACGCGAAGTCATCACAATCGTCAACCAACGTCTCATCAAAGTCGATGGAAAAGTACGCACCGACGCTACCTATCCCACTGGTTTCATGGGTGAGCGACTTCACCCTATCACTTCAACAGTACATTTATATATATGGCTAGACACTGTTTCGATCGAAAAGTCGGGCGAACATTTCCGTCTGCTGTATGACGTGAAGGGTCGTTTTACTATTCACCGCATCACACCCGAGGAGGCTAGCTACAAACTTCTCAAGGTTCGCAAAGTAGCCATCGGTGCCAAGGGTGTCCCCCACGTCGTCACACATGACGGTCGCACGATCCGATACCCGGATCCAGCCATCAAGGTCAACGACACGGTGAAGTTCGACCTTGAGCAAGGCAAGATCACCGACTTTGTACCTTTCGATACCGGAAACATTGTCATGATCACCGGTGGTCGTAATATGGGTCGTGCCGGTGTCATTGTTCACCGTGAAAAGCATGTGGGAGGTTTCGACATCGTCCATGTCAAGGATTCTCTCGATCGTACATTCGCCACACGGTATGTGATATTGTATATCTCTGCTACCAGTGAGGTTCAACTAGTATAATGCAGTATCTCCAACATCTTTGTCATCGGCCAAGGCACCAAACCTTGGATATCGTTGCCAAAAGGAAAGGGAACGAAACTCACCATTTCAGAGGAGAGAGACCTCCGGAGGAGACGCGCTGCCGACCAGTAGATGCGCGTCGTCATTGGTTCCTGCATGTTTCCGTTCATGTGTATGTACCTCCATGCGCATGTTTTTTGCGACGCCAAAAAATGTACCCGAATACATGATGCATATGAGTATGACAACAACTCTATCCGTTCCTCATCCTTGATCATATGAAACGCCGAGAACATTTGTTCGCATTACCAATAATCAACTGATCTAGGTTCTACGAAAGACAGTTTAGTGATCCTTTTCTCCGACTCCCATCGCTTTAACCACTTGGTCATTTTGGCCCTTGAAGTAGGGCTACCCACATTCACTGTAGGAATCATCCTACCCCAATCGCATGACATTGCAAAGCAAGTGAGCTCAAAAAACGAGCTATGCTCTGAATAAGGCACCCCAAATATCTGGACGTTATATGACGACTTTTGCGAGGGTTGGAGATCCACGTAGGAGAAATGTCGTGACTGGCCACGAGAGATGATGGACTGTATCGAGGCATTTGGACTGCTAACGCTGCCAGATGGGGGAGAGTAACTATGAAAGAAGTAACCAAAAGACAACCATGAAGTATTGATGCTAAAAAACCTACGTCCACCCTGTCGGCCGGAAGCCAATAATTCTCGAAAACGTTCCCTTGAATCTCTGAAGGTATGACCCAAGGCTATCTGAAGTGACTGCCCCCAACGGCAATATATGTACGTTTGCTTCGGTAGGGTCTGCAGTAAGCAGAGCTTGGAGTTCTTGATCCTCCTGGCATCGGAGTATAGCAGACTTGCGCGGGTCACAGTAGATTTTAGTCTCAAGAGCTTGGGCAATTGCTTGCGTATGTGCAAATACACCCTCAGACCCAACTCGGACGACAGAATCGGCCTATGCCCACCTTTGACTATGCGTTCCTTGCCAATTGAATACGTGCTGGGAGTGAATTCAGCCGTAGGTCAAAACGGTGGGCAATTCACCCACCCTACTATTACAAGAATGCGCTCTTGCAACGTCTGATAATCCCGCCCCGAGGAGGTGGATGACTTCATCCAAGTATCTATTGTAGAATTCTGAATTACTTGAGCGTCAGGGTTGTCTCCGACCCCTCCCACTATCAGCCTCCTGGCCAACTTGGCACAAGCAGAGATGACCTGTGGTTGGGGCGAAAATGTATACTATTCGGGTTGTTAAATCTTTGACGAACGAAGAAAGCGTCATGACAAACCTTCGGATCGAGATATGTGGTGTCTAGGTAGATAAGGTCGATGTTCTTTCCCTTGACCGAGGGGTGCAGGACATGGCGGGGTGATGCGCGAAAGTCCCCACAATGCAGATAACAAAAGGTCCTTGGAGAACCTATAAACGAGGACTTGAATGTGGAATCACCAGCATCCACCGTTTGTTTCCCTTCAAATAAGAAAAGGCAAGAACCTGGGCAGTGATTGGCTTCAATCAGTGTCACGGTCACCCCTCCAGTATCAGGTACTATAGTCGGCGTGTCCAATGGTAATGGATGGATCCACCTAGGATCTACAGCTAGCATGTGTATAATCAAGTTGGCGGTTTCCTCTGCAGAAGGGTTAGCACTAGCCTGACAGATTGCTCGTGCGATGACCTGAACAATAGATAGGACCGCTTTTCCACTTGGACCCGAGATTAGTGTAGTGGTCGGAATGCGCGTGGCTGTCAGCGGGTCCAGTCAGTAATGCTAGAAGGATAAGGTGCGGTCGAACACACGTTAGAAAATACGCCGTGATACCAGGAATGGTACCATAGCAAAAAGCGTCCACTGCTATTGGCATTCCTTGCAATACCTTGTAAAACGGGGCTCTTCTGCGGTTTCCGCGGGTTGGCCGCGAATCGCAGCTAGCAGCGGCATCTGCCTCTACCCAGTGATCATCTTCTTTATGTGAATTCATTAACACAGTGTAAAGATCGTCTCTTTGACCTTTGACGAGTGTGTTTGTGTTAAATCTCACGAGGGGTGGGGTTGAAGTACATTCATGAGTAATAAAGCTGTCGTTTTGCAAGGTCTTGTCGAGACATTGATTAACATGAGTCTGAACTTCCTAACCAAGGCAAAACGAAGATCAGAGAACTGGCACGAAAATACCTGAATCCCATGCTCACAAGAGCCAAAATTCCTGCCAAGTTTTCTCCACACACCGGACAAAAGCATTGTTCGTCAGAATGTTCCCCCTCAGCCCCACCCATTTCGACCGTATGATCCAATGCTTCCAGTGCCATGAGTTCATCATCTCCTGCTGCCCATTCTCCGATGGGGAACTCAGCTGCGGTGTTATCAGTTGATGTATTCGTTGCCAGAGTAGGGACATCTTCGTGCGAGACGGAATCAGCTTGACTCCTCTTGGTTGATAATAGCTTATTTCCTGTGCATGATTGAATGAAACGGTGCCAACTACCCAGAAAACCCAAAAACACGAACCGGCGGGAGTTGGCTTCAACAAAGGAGCTAAAGGACTAGACAGGAACTCTGATCCACCTGGTTGGATTGTACTCGATGATTGTCGTCCGTTTCTGGATACTTCCCTTGTACACGAAATATTGACAGGCCCCAATAGCTCTGATGGTAGACCAAATTCAGAAACATTCCTATCTTCGCGTGGTGCAGCGGACGTGGTTGCAACCGGGGACCGAGACACGTCAGAAACCGCAACCTCTGAGTTCAACTGAGCGCGTCCCTTTTCCTTCTCCACGTGAAAACCGTCGTCACTGTCGGAATCAATGACAATGATTTCCTTTGAAGCCACGTCCCGGATGTGTTGGATACTAGGCGCCGATTGTTGTGATATTCTCACTCTTGCCCGCTTTATCGCATCAGTACCGGAGAAAAAGTCCAACAGCGTACGGTTTGGTGAAGGTTCTTTGCGCTTTCTCGTGGATGGCCGCATTTTGATTTAGTCTGAGCAATTACGACCCGGCTGTTCCGCATGCAAGAAGTTGGACCTAATCAGAGCTCTCAAAACTGGAGTGAAAAAGGAGGTTACATAAGGGTATTGTTCTCTGCCGGAACTAAGGTTACCTCTGGCTCACCTCTCAGGTTGGCATGCAGACTTGAATATTTGAATCCCCAAATGTTCGCAAAACATTCACAAAACCCACCACTGGTTAGTTTCAGTACTTCCCCCCAATGACCGCTATCCCATATGTAAATTGTTACATACATAAATATTACGGAAATGAAAGTGCGCGGCGAGTGCGATAACGTTGCTGACTAATCGTGATCCCACATACTATAATACCACTGGCACCATGCAATCGATCGTACGTTTCTTTAGTACGTTGTGTCAAAGAAATCACTAGATATCGCATTCCATTGCCTATGATACCTTTGCTCTCCCGTGCTTCTCCTGTCTGCTCTGTGGCGCGGTGCCCCGGGCTTCTCCGAGGTGACCCCCATTTACAAGCTTTCAAGAGAGCATCCAAACCCACGTGTACACTTTTCCAGTTCCTCGACAGCCAGAGAGCTACTTAAGGGCAAGCACTGTATGTGACATTTCGTCTGAGCGTTTGTTTTCTCTCTCTTGACATTTGCCATTCGGTCCCAGAACCAATTCCAGTCGGTCTGTCATAATATAACCGTGTTTTCGTCTATAATATAGATCATATCCGATTCTCGCAAACTGTCCACCTATGCGCCTCCGACGTCTGTTAACACCACCTCTGTTCTGCATAGGACGTCGTGGACACCACCTGTCGCAGTCCGCGCTGAGGGTATCTATGTCGAACTCGCCGATGGTCGTCGAGTGATCGATGGGATCGGAGGGGCGGCCGTCTCGTGCCTTGGTGCTAGCCATCCAAAAGTTATCGCTGCCATCAAACAACAACTTGATACCCTTCCTTGTTCGTTCATCCTGACAGATATGTGTGCTAACATGGCTGATGCCCATTTGGCATCTGATAGATGTATACAATATGCAACTATCTAGCAATTCCGCAGAGGATCTCGCAAAGTTCCTCGTCGAGTCTAGCGACGGAGCGTTCGAACGGGCGGTGTACGCTTCCGGCGGCAAGTATCACTTCCAAGCAAGCAGAGCGTGGCTCTCAACATTCTATCATCCCAGGTTCTGAAGCTATGGAGGGTGTAATCAAGCTCGCAAAACAGGTTAGTGTCGGATCTCTTGTCATCTATCACATATGTGATGTGGGCCTGTTGCAGTATTTTGTTGAAATCGGACAACCTGCCAGAAGGAATTTTATTGCCCGTCAACTGTCGTTCCATGGTAATACTCTTAGCACTTTGTCGCTCGCCTATCATCCAGTTCGGCGCGCACCCTATGCAAATATTCTAGACAATGAGCATTTCCATCATGTTTCCCCGGCGTATGCAAGGCGCTTTCAAAAACCAGACGAAACGGAAGAGCAGTATGTCGAGCGCCTCCGAAAAGAATTAGAAGACAAGTTCATCGAACTTGGCCCGGAAACCGTCATCGGGTGTGAGTTCTTCTTGCCCTAGATCAGATCATATCCCTCAATAAAGTTCAAGTTACCGCAGAGACGGTTGTTGGTGCTACCACTGGTGTCGTCGGCGCTCCAAAGGGATATTTTGCGGCTATGAAGTCTGTTTGTGAGAAGTACGGAGCCCTGTTTATCCTAGACGAGGTCATGTCTGGGATGGGCAGTAAGCCGATCTCTCTGGTGCAGTGAATGGTCCCGTTACTTCCATTTCTAGGGATGGGCTCCCTACATGCATGGCAGAGCGTTGGAGATGGGGCAGCCCCAGATATTCAGGCAGTTGCTAAAGGTCTGGGTGGAGGGTACGTCAGCGTGTATGTTAAGCATTCAATCTAACGGAGAGGCACATAGATATGCATCCATTGGAGCAATACTTCTATCTCCTAAAGTCGCAAAAGGTATACAAGGTGGATCAGGTTTCTTCAAACATGGACACACCTATCAGGTGCGCAATCTTTGTTCGTGCTACAGTGCTGTCTCAGTTTTCTTTTAGGCGCATCCATTGGCTTGCGCAGCATCCCTGGCGGTACAAAGAGCCATTGTAGAGGAGGATTTGCTCCCAAAGGTCGTGCAGAATGGCGAACTTATGGATAAGCTTCTTCGCAAGGGGCTATCGGCAGAAGGTGCAGCAGCCAAACCGTTTACATTCGACATTCGAGGTCGTGGCGCATTTTGGGGCATCGAGTTCGATTTCTCAGGTCCCGAAGCAACGAAGCTTGACTTCAAGGAGCAAACATTTGCTATGCTTGTCCAAGCACGCTGTCTCAGGAATGGCCTCATCGCCATGGGCATGAATGGAGGCGCCACCCTTGATGGTTCTAAAGGCGATCATCTTATGTTGGGTCCCGCCTATAATGCTACGATGATGGAAATTGAGAAGATTGTCGAGATATTTGTCGAGAGCGTGGACGAGATTCTGAGGGAATCATTCGTGTAACAACTTTACGGGTCTAATCGGACCTGTATTTTATGTCGATAATGTGCAAATCACTCTGGTACTGCGCCACTAGCTTTTGGGACTTTCTCACGCTTGTGCTTATGTTGTGGCCGAAGTAATCCTAAGACTTCAATTAGCACGCTCACTGTACGACAGCCTCCTTTTTCCTCGACCGCGACCTTGTCTTAGACTTTTGCTTAGCTCGCTGAATCGATGGCTGGGCGTATGCTCTAAATGGACTTCCAACCTATCCATCAACAAGAGGCCACAAGCTCCAGTACCTCCCAGCTACCACAATCAGAAACAGTTCTAATTCCATCTACCTCCACTTCAACCACCGTCCCAGAATTAAGATCGCTGCGCTCCAGTGCTAGAGTCAAGGCCGCCAGGCAGAAGGAGAAGGAACGCGAACAAGCAAGAGACAAGGACAGCGACGCAGTGGAGCAATCAACTCCACCCTCGGAAAATACCAGTGCACCCAGCAAATCAACAACAGCTTCAAAGAACAAGCGATCCCGTGAAGCTACTTCAGGAAAGGGGAAAGCAAAGGACTCTACTGACGATTCTATCCGAGCTTCTAAAAGGTGTGTCATCCTGTGAATGTTCCGACGCTATTGTGTCTGACGCTCGTCATCTGCCACCATTTCAGGGCAAGGAGAGCCACTTTCCCATCAACCTCGACCTCATCTCTCACCATCAACGAACCAACTAAGGACCGGAAGGGCAAGAAGCGTGCTGTGCCTGAAGCTGATTCTGAAGAAGAGCGGGACACTGCAGCTGCATTGTCATCTACCAAACGTACCAGAACCACTGCTTATTCCTTGAGATCCAGAGCCGGTCCCTCGACCTCGATCTCTGCACCAATGCCGAAAAAGTCTAGGTGGGCTTGATCTTCTCACGTACAGGTCTATGTTAAAACTATCCTTCTAGGTCTTCTCCGACCAAAAGCAAAGCAGCCGCGAAGGCAAAGACTGCTGCCACTGCCAGCACATCCAGAGTTCATGATGAAGATATCGATATGGCTGATGCCGAGATGATCAAGTGTGAAGAACCCTCTCAGGAAGATCGGGGGGATAGTTATGCCGATGAGGACGACGACGCGGATGATCGTGATATCAAACCTCCACCCATCGAGGGTGATATTGATGATGGTGGAGACGATGAGACACGGTCTCCGACAGGGGCTCCTCGGGCATTCGGTGGCATGGATGAGACGGCCGCGATGGCGATCTTTGGTGACTACCGACACATTGGGTCATACATGGTGTCCCTTTCTGGGCGGCTCAAAACTATGCTGAACAATATCAAGTCTACCGCTAGCCCGACTACTCGTCTTGTAACCTTACAGGAGTTGAGCGAGTTGCTTTCTATTTCTACCGAAGATACTCTGGCAGGATCGTTCCAGGTGGAAGAGTTCGTGCGCGAGCTTGTCAAGATTTTAGGAGGACGAGGCGTGAACGAAGATGAAGACGACGATGGAGCTGACGATGAAGACCAAGATCCGGATGCAGCTCTTGCCGCAGCCTTGGCAATGAGTTCTGGGGGAAATTATCAGGGGGACGACAACCTGGAGGCCCAAATGCTTGCTTGTAGATGTCTCGCCAACCTCATGGAAGCTCTTCCGGGGGTGGCTCATACTGTAGTTTATCATGGAGCTATCCCCGTTCTCTGCAGCAAACTGATAGAGATATCTTATATTGACCTTGCCGAGCAAACTCTCAGCGTACGTTGGATTCCACTGGGCGTTGTATTCTTCCTGACAATATCATCACAGACGTTGGAAAAAATCTCTGAGGAATTCCCGAGCTCTATCGTTCGTGAAAATGGACTGGCAGCTTTGCTGAATTACCTCGATTTCTTTTCTATCGCTGTTCAAAGAACCGCGCTTCAGGCTGCTGCAAATTGTTGCAGGAATATATCATCTGACCATTATCCTATGGTCCTTGGCATCTGGCCAATAATTCGCAACTGCTTGGGGTACTCTGATCAAAGACTAGTTGAGTTTGCTTGTCTCTGCGTCATCCGAACCATCGATTCCTATCACCGTGCATCTACGGAGAACCTCGAGAACCTTTTGGACCGAACTGCGATTCGTGCCATAAATCTTCTTCTCATGCCTTCGGGAGGATCCCCGCTGATTGCGGCGAACACGTATACTTTACTTCTGAGGGCCTTGGCTACTGCAGCTCGTGCCAGTCCTCGGATCACCGTCACTTTACTGCAAGCGGACATTGTGGACACACTCTATCAGATCCTTACGGGTGTGCTACCTTCCATATCTACTGAAGCAATTGGGGGCGGTCAGGGTCTGGGGGGTGATGTAACACACATGACGGTAATGGAGAACCTGGCACATCGTTCCAAAGACCAAGTAGAAGAGGCACTCAGTCTAATATCTGAACTTATGCCTCCCCTTCCAAAAGGTAGATAACCCTCGTCATTCTACAAGAAGGGTAGCTCACGCTCTTACAGATGGGGTTTTTGATCACAAAGGCTACACGGACAAGGCATTAGCACGTATGGTGAAAGCCAAGACTAAAGCCGATCGCACCGCTGCCCGCCAGGCTGCTATCTCCGCCCCTCATCTCTCCACTGACTCAGCTTTGCCAGATGCGTTGCACAACCTTGCCGGGCATCATGACTCTACTCAGGAATCAGATGCTCAGGCTCAGGATACAGATGAGGCGATGCCCCCTGTTCCCGGTGTTGAATCTGTTTCGGACAGAGCAGAATTGCTGCGTTCTAAGCCAGAGGTGGTTGGACGTTTCATGCGGTTGATGGTTCCTATCCTTATTGATGTGTACGCCGCGAGCGTGATCACACCAATTCGTGTCAAGACGCTTACTGGTCTATTGAAAGCTGTGGGTTTTTTGGAAGGAATTGAACTCAAGACTGCTCTCCGTGTTGGTATCTTAATCAGCTTGCAGCGGTCTCTTCTGACTACTTCCTCAGTTCGTACCGGTTGCCAGCTTCGCGTCGTCCATCCTATCATCGAAAGATCACCCATCACTCATCATTGGGGTTCTACAGCTTGTTGATCTTCTCCTGCAAAAGCTTCCTTCTGAGTATAGACCAGCCTTACGAAGGGAAGGTGTTTTCCACGAAGTTGAGGTTTTTGCCTCGAGGACGTTGTCCACGACCAAGCCGAAGGATAAGGATGCGCCCGACCTATCTGTTACACCAGATGTAGCCATCTACGCCTCGTCCGCGATCCCGGGACACAAAAAACACCACATGTTCTCTCTGGAACCAGAGGATGCGATCACATTGCGCGCTCGTGTCATGCGATTTAATTACTCGCTTGGTCAAGACGATGGTGGTAATGGTGACGACTCATTTGACGATCTCCGCCGCTTGGTCAAAAAGCTCTCTGCGTCAGACGTATCCGAGCAAGGTCTAGCTTCCACTCTAAGAGAATTGGCAGACCACTTTACCTCAGAGAGCTCCGTCTCAAGTTTCGAACTGCTCCGAAGTGGTGCCGTTGATACACTCCTCCGCCTTTCCATAGAGAAAGGTTCAGGTCAGTACACCTTGTGATGACCAGCATCCAAGTCACGCGTACTGAGAGTACTTAGTATCGCTCAAGCGCCGCCAAGAAATTCTCTTTGAAACCTTCAATCGCTCCTCTCGAGCAGGGAATTTAAATCAGACTCCTCTTGCGATTTTGGTCAAGAAGCTACAGGAAAGCCTAACGAGGATGGAGAGCTTTGAAGTGATTACTATTGCGCAGGGCAGCGACGGTAATGATCTCCATTGTGTATGTGGCTCCACCCTGACCTAATTCTCGCAGACTCGAAACGAAGCTCTCCGTCCTTGCTCGCACGCCAGTTACGGCTTCGTTTGATTGCGGATGACGATTCAGATGTTCCACGGAATTTGCAGAACATGGTTGTATCCATTCATGCTATCGCAACATTCCAGGCTCTTAATGACTATCTTCGTCCCCGGGTTGCCGGATTAACGTCCAGCGGGCGATTATCGAACATGCTTGCGGCCGCTCCTGGCTTTGGTCTTGGAAATACTTCTCAAGCAGGTCAGCCCACTATAGCACCTGCAATTCAGCCTTCCTTAGATGCCCCCACACCACCGAGTGATCTTCACCGAAGACGTAGCGAACGACTGAGCGCAAAGAACGCAAATTCAGGCGCTCCAATTTCTGATAATGCTTCCTCCGCCACAACTAGCTCTACCCCAGCTTCAGACAATATATCCAGGCGAGAAGAGCCTCTGGTTCAAGAGAGCGAGCTTGCTACTGAACTCACGGATGATGAAGTTGACGCGGAGGTTAGCTTCGATCATTCCGGTAGCGAGTTACCCTGACACCAACATATACAGGTTTTCGAAGGAGACGACGATGTGGACCTAGCTGCTGATAAGACAGTGACGCTGTCTGTCACCGAAGGTTTGTTACAAAGTTTTTCATCACAATTATGCTTACGTCGATATCCCGTAGATGATGGCAGAATTGAAGCACAAACGCCGGATGGTACACGCATAGCAACACCAAATTCTTCGAGAGGTGCTCCGCCTATATCATCGATTCGGCAGGGATACATTCCAAAATCTTCTTACGCCGCCGCTCTCAAGGCGAAACCCACTGATTGGCATCTTGAATTCCGGATGGACGATCACCTGCTTCCACTAGACTTGACCATCTACGGCGCAATCCATCAACATGAAATGAGGAAGAAGATAGCTGCGTTGCCATCGAGTGCTATGTGGCAGGGAGTATACACAGTCAAATTTAAGAAGGTTAGCGGGCCGCCGCCAAGCCAAGAACGTAAGAATCCCCTCCTCTGGTTGCCCAATAAGCTTTGCTAATATGTTGCCACTCAGCACGGAGTGAAATGATTGCACGGATCCGATCACCGAGTCCCACTCTCTCTTCGCTCCCCGATGACGCTCCCCATGCGAAGATTCTACGTCTCCTTCGGGTCCTCCACAGGCTAAATGCGGCAGAGGCTGAACGACCATCGCGGCCTCTCGAACAGCATGCTTTGCCCGAGTCTGCTTTCATAAACAACAAATTGACAGCCAAGCTCACTCGACAATTAGAGGAGCCGATGATTGTCGCAAGGTTTGTTATCCTTCGATAGTGCTGATGAATTTGCTGATAAATTCTTAATATCATCTCCAGCTCCTGTTTGCCTGACTGGGCCATCGACCTTCCCCAGAACTTCCCTTTCCTCTTTCCGTTTGCCACCCGTTACAACTATTTACAGTCCACATCATTTGGCTATGCCCGCCTGATTCTCAAGTGGCAAAGTCAACAGGGCCGAGGTCAAGACACCTCACGCCGAGACGATGGGATCGGGTTCCTTGGCCGACTTCAGCGCCAGAAAGTTCGTATATCGCGCAGGCATATTCTCGAGTCTGCAGTGAAGGTGTTCGAACTTTATGGGTCATCTTCTTCAATCTTGGAGGTGGAATACTTTGAAGAAGTTGGTACTGGTCTCGGTCCAACTCTAGAGTTCTATTCTCTTGTTTCCAAAGAATTTGCGCGCAAAGATCTAAAGATCTGGCGTGATGCGGAGGCGGGTTCGCCTGGAATCTATGTACACCATCCTGCTGGGCTTTATCCGGCACCCATTAGCCCCGACGACATCGCGAACGATGGCGGACAGTATGTAGTCAACCTCAACCATTCGCGCCACTAACTCACTTTGAAAAGGAAACGGACCCATATCCTTCGTGTGATTGGGCAGTATGTAGCCAAGGCAATGTTGGACTCTAGAATCATCGACCTCTCTCTCAACAATATCTTCATTAAGCTTGTTCTTGGAGAAGAAGTTCCGCTGACCATTGATTCGCTCAGGGTAACCGCCCCTGTTCTTTGTGGAAATCTTGCTCATTGTTTCTTAGTTGGTCGACAATCATCTTGCGAACTCTCTTGCCAAATTACAGAACTACGCATCCCTCAAAGGGCAGTCGGAAAAGGTCAGTCTTTCAGTCATGTGTTACTAACTTTCATCCTCATGTTTGTCATGCAGCTTTTCCGCAAAGTGGCGTTAATGGACATCGTCAATGTTGAAGATCTCGCTCTTGATTTCACACTACCAGGCTATGATATTGAGCTAAGAGTACGTGACCTGTAAATTGTCCGAGACAAGACTTTCTGACTGATCCTGGTCAACCAGCCCGGTGGTCGTGACATTCCTGTAACTTCCGATAATGCGGAACAATATATCCACGAAGTTTTGGATGCGATTATTGGGACGGGGGCTCGACCACAGGCTAAAGCTTTCAGAGAAGGTTTCTCGAAGGTGTTTCCGATATCTGATCTGCAAGCTTTCACAGCGGATGAGCTAGTGATGCTCTTTGGTAACTCTGACGAGGACTGGGGTATCGAAAGTACGTTCTATAATAACTATTGCCCGACAGTGCTGACGTGATATCACAGCTCTCAACGAAGCGATTAAGGCTGACCACGGGTTCAATGGAGAAAGCCGTTCAATCCGCGAGTTGATTGAGCTGATGTCTGAATTTGACATGGCCACGCGACGTGATTTCTTGCAATTTATCACTGGAAGCCCCAAGTTACCTATTGGAGGTTCGTGATTTAGTCTTGCAGTCGCTAGCAAGATTGACACAGTTGCTGAATTGCCATAGGTTTCCGGGGCCTCAACCCGCCACTCACCGTCGTTCGGAAGCCACACGAAGCCCCGCTTACCGCCGATGACTATCTGCCTAGCGTGATGACCTGCGTCAACTATCTGAAGCTTCCGGAGTATAGTTCGAAGAAAGCCATGAGAGAAAAGTTGTGTACAGCGATGAAGGAAGGAGTTGGTAGCTTCCACTTGTCTTAAGTAATATTGCGTTTCACTCCACTAACTTGTTTACACGTCCTTTCCTCTTCTTTGTGGCATCAAGTATTTAGTATTGAGTGTACTACGTGTACTACGGTAATGAGTTTGTAGACTGAGCATTGCAACTTCCACAAAGCTTGATGAGTCATGTCAGCTTACCCACACACACGGCTGCGGAACTGCCCTAGCGCCTCGAAACATTCTGATTGGATTCTGTGCGAAACATGTATGTGCGACCGGACAGACCACTTGTCGTAAAGTGTACATTTGACCGGTGGAACAAGCACATTAGCTTTGCATCGGCCAAAAACTGTTCCTACGACCTCTTGAAGAACAAGGTGTGTTCAATATTAACTTATCAATGATCGTAGTAAACGAAGGAAATCGTACGTATCAACACGCCGTAGATCGAACAGTGTTTCTCCCTCTATGCTACTTCCTACGTGGTATCCTACAAGGATGATGATGGCGAAGTCACCGACATCTCAACAGAATCAGATCTCACAGAGGCCATCCAGTATTTCCAAGCCGGGTCGGACGACCCCCCCCTCTCCTCTGCAGCATCTATTCTCTCGGGGAGAAGTTTTGGCGGCAAGCGGCGAATCACCCTACGAGTCCATATAACAGTGGACTACGATGGTCCCAGTTTGAGCGATACGTCGAGCTTAGCAAGCTTGGAGGAGTACAGAGGGAGAAACAAGAGCAGCGGAGACCTTAGCTGGCCGGATGTAGGGCCAACCGGCGAACTGGAAGATGATCGTTCCCATGCAACTTCGCCCTTCGAACACGTCCTCTCCTTGTCTGCAGAAGACAGAGGAGCAGCATGGCTCCGAGATCAGAACGCACGCACCATCAAGGCTATGCTCGGCGCCACACCTGAACCGTCGGAATCCGACTCTCGATCGGAATCCATGTCGTGCTCGGAGGATCAGCAATCGCAGGAGAACATAGATGGCGACCTAGCTCTACAACGAGATCCACGGGGGAAATACTATTACTCCTATACGGGCGGTAGCTCCTCCACGCATGACTCAGGATACGAAGATGGTTTCAGTGTCAAGGACGAGAATGAGCCTTCGTCGAGCTCGTCCTCCGAGCACATGCGGCCAAACAGCATGCAGCTCAGCTGGCTCGCTTCGCAGCAGAAAGTTCACAATCAAGATCCTGCGACAGACTCTACCGCATCTTCTTACATGAATCCATACACAACTCCCCCTGATATTCCTTCTGAAATCCCGCCATACATCCCGCCCGTCGTTCCTCCTCCTGGAACGCTAACGTCATGTTCAGAATGCGGGGTGTTGTTGGATGCCATTCGCTATGTGTGCGTGATATGTGGGGAAAGGGAGCCAGTAGGCAACTCACTCGAGCCGAGCGGATCGAATCTCAGTAGTGGCAAGCAGAAGGAGAGGTACACAGATATCGCGCATTCTTATTCACCCCCTGCGTATCAGAAACCACGACTTTTTTCCTCTAAATCCTCCTCGACACTGGACTCGATGACACAGAGTAGCTCTTCATGTAGGCACAATGCACATCTGAGCAACAAGCCTCTGCCATCCCTCCCATCTTCAAGTCCAACGTTGCGAGGATCAGGCTCTCTGTCTGAATCAGAGAATCTGGGCTACGAACTTTGTTCTGGGTGCATAGAAGCTGCCGGTATCTACCACGCGCTTTGTGCTAGTACTGAGCGAGTGGGGAGTACCTATTCAGAGAGTCCTACATCACCCGAGGATGCAATGTCGTTGTGGATACGTTCCGCTCCACGGCAAAAAGGGCAACTTCGTCATGCGTTCCTTGAGAAGGTGTGGGGTCCCCAAGGATGGGATGATGTCGGTGTGTAATTGGCCCCCAATTCATAATGCTCATCGTCTTAACAAGGATCGACTCCAGAACAGGAAGATATGTTGACGTGCATATGTTCCACTTGCAACACTACAATCACTGGGAAGCGCTATAAGTGTGCATCTTGCAAGAAATTCAATCTTTGTCTTGCCTGTTATAGGTAAGCTATTCAGAAATATTCATGGTTTTACCGCCTGCTCATTGATTGGTCGTATTCGTAGTCAAGTTCACGATATACATCCTGCCCACGCTTTCCTGCTGGTAACGGAGAAGTCCGCAAGATCGAAGAGTGAACTCGAACCTAGAGGGATGATGCAGGACACGAACGAAGAACAACGTACGCATCTGAATCTGTTCAGGGTCATTTTTGCCGTTGTCTGACATATATGTTACATTGTAGCCATGAAGCATCCAGATGTGAAGTGCACACAGTATGTACCTATTATTGGCACTCTTGGACTTATGGATTCACTTTTCCACAGTTGCCTTCAGGACATTCTAGGCGCCCGATTTCATTGTGCAATCTGTGACTCTGTTGATATATGTTCTAATTGCGAATCAGCTGGGCTCCCAGGGAACCTAGATTCGTCCGACGGAGGGCACTTGTCGTCCCATATTATGATAAAGGTCTGCTAGCATTGTGATTCCTCGAGGACGATTACCCACATGACATTTGTCAGATTCCATACCCCCTTGAAAATCAGGAGGTTCAGACTGCTTCTCGCCGCGCCATCCATCTCTGGACCGGCCGGGATGCTGCACACGTCCTCACTGCGTCCCACTCCAAGCCATCCTCCGTCTATTCTTCTTACGCGAAAACTGTAGTAGGTTCTCGCATGCAACTCTCCGCACCAGACGATCCACCAGAAGACCACCGGATTGTTTGTAATGGATGCCACGAGGTTCGTGCACGAACCTGAAAGGCAGATACGGTTTTTCCTCCAATGATTTCTTTACAGACAATATTTGGGACGAGGTTTCAATGTGCGACGTGCCCATCATCTCCTAGCGCATTCAGCCTGGTCCGTCCGTCTCGTGGTGTAGTGCAGAGTTCTACCTGACCACTGAAAACTTAGTGCGCTTCTTGCGAGGAGCGATCGTATCTATACCACGACCCCATGCATGTGTTCTTCAAACTTCCTCGGCCGGTTCATCGTCCGCTTCAGTCTGCCTCTGGATTCTTGCCTAAGCTGTATGTCCCTCTTTCCTCCTTATACTGATCATGGATTCGGAGCGCCTTGTATTCTTTTTGTAGATACAAAGTCCCCGCCGGGCCCATGGGTGGTATTACTTCTCGCAAGGACCCGAAAGGTTTGTCAGAGAAGGTTTCTGCGCCGAAAGATTTTGACCTCGTCGTCTGCACACAGAATACCTGTCTTTCCTCGTTCACTCTACAGCATTGTGCGACCGTTGTCTAGATCGCATTAGCGGCGCTTGGTTCCGATGTGCATATTGTGCAAAGGATCTCTGTGGGGTCTGTGAAGCACTTGATACGCATGACCAGACACACTTGTTTGTAGTTTTCAAGGCACCGGTAAGGTCTACACGCGCACTTCACGGAAGCTGATGCTGACGGTCGAGTTCTCACTAGGTTGATATACCTCAGTTCCGGTAATGTTCAGACTATCTACTGAGATAGAAGTACACTGACGTCTATAACAGAAAATTCACCAACTTGGAAAATCCCCCGCCTATCATTCCCTTCCCTGTGTACCGGTAAAGCGGTTCATGATCAGCAAGATCACAGTATATATACTGTGGACTCCAACATGCCACCATTAGCACCAAATTAATGATGTTCATTTTGCGTGGGACTGGACCTGCGAGGTAGATCAGGAGTGCTGTAGACTCAGCTCTTTTTAAATCCTGTCGGTTAGATTTGAAGTCAGTAGACGGCAGGTGGTGAGTCAAATGAACGTACCAAGTCGTCTCCTCTCGTAGAATAGATCCGTCCTGCTGGCACCGAGGTTCACGATCTTCGGACATCCGTCACGATCCTTCTCGAGTCTAGTGCACTCTGCGCAGTAGTACGCGTCGGAAATACCTATATGGATCGGTCAGTCAGATACTGCATCGAGGAAAGCAAACGGCTATACCTGGTGAGCCGCAAATGATGCATCTACCGCCATATGTTCCAAAATTACATTCATCGCATATACGAACGAGGGTCTCGGGGCGAACATAGGAGTCACAGACTGGACTGTAATCATGTTAGTGGACCGATGAGAACATGATCCGATGATATTCTTACCATTTACCATCACACTTTTCACACAAACGTCCGATAGCTGAATGCCATGAGCGTGAGCGAAAACAGTTGACACTGAGGGTACTCACCGATTCCAGGCTGACGCCTGCACATGATTAGATCTACATTTATCAGACAAGGAAAATGCTAGAGACGACGTGGCACTCACCCGGATGATGCTTGGACATGACTGTATGCGGTCAACACGGTTGGTCCGGCGTGCTCGAATGACCAAGCCTGTTTGTTGATGGCTGTGAATGTGGCTGTGCTCAGAGGCACCCCCCTTTAGCTGATGATCGCAGGCAGCCAACGTGTATAAAATCAACTGATGAAACGCTCGAGTGTCCTTTTTTCTCCTCCGCAGTGCCATGATCTCCTTCCCAACATCTAGCTGGCAGTCCTCAAAGACAAGAAACAAACACCCCGGTATCACCAACAATGCCGACGTTTCCCATGGCCGCGCCGTGTCCACCATTAACCCCCGTCTGTACCTCACAGATTTCTACTCAGCCCGCGCAGAAGGCACTCTGCAGCGCCTGGGCGTCACGCACATCGTGTCCGCCGTCGAGCCAGACGTGCGCAAGGATTTCGGAGATGGGGTGACGGTGATGCACGTCCCAATCCGGGACGACGTGAACACCGACATCGCACGGTGGTTCGACAGGGTCGTCAAGTTCATTCAGGACGCGCTGGACGCGGATGAGAAGCACAGAGTCCTTGTAAGTATCAGTGGTCGTGTAGCCCTCGCTGATTTGGCGTGGGGTGCCACATCATGATGGCTGATTACGAGGCTATAGGTGCATTGTTTGCAGGGCATATCACGATCTGCCACGCTCGTTTGCGCCTACTTGATCGCTACGACACCGATGCGGGCTACCGAGGCGATCGCATACGTGCAGGCGAAGCGTGGCATCGTCTCGCCGAACCCCGGCTTTCGGCGTCAGCTTATACTCTGGGAGCGTCAGTTTGAGGAGGCGAAGGCGAGGGCGGCGCAGGAGCGGCGCAGAAAGGCTAGAAGTATGGGTGGTTTTGGAGACGCGCTGTCGAGGATTTGGACGGGCAATACTAAATCAGCAAGACACTCGATGAAGCGTTGATGCCCTTATGTTGGCCCGGAACGGGCTGTTGCTAGTGATACCCTGTGGATATCTACCGGGGACTTTCTTTACATTGCTAAACCACATTATGTGTTACGTAATACACGCCTTTGACGACGTTGTTGACGACGAGTCTTGTTGAGCATCTACAACGAAGCTGTGCACATACACTACCACCACCAGTCGGATGGACATTCCTTGAAAAAATACACACTCGTCGCAACCACAACTCCTAGAGGAAACGTATACGCCGGGAAGCGTACTAAATAATCTATCTCTCACCACGACCACATAACATATACCACATATACCATTTCGTGCACGACCGTGCCCGTCCAAAATGCACACTAGACGTTCTTCCAGCTCTCCCCGCAAATCGTCTCGCCACCCCTCGACATCTTCCAGTTCCATCCTCGTTCATTCCACCCCTCTATCCACGCTCGATCAAGGCATCGCCGTCCCCTCCGGCGCACATTCTTTAGCCCATGAGCTTGCGTTCGCGTTAATGCCCGACCCCGCTGGAAGCGCATCTAGACTGTTAGCCGAAGAATTCGGTATCGAATACGACGAAGGTGCCGAAGGCATCGACGACGGCCCCCTTGCTAGGCATGGCAATGGGGACGCCACAGTCGGAGATACTGACGGGGCAATACTCGACGGAGGTGCAAGCTTGGCAGACGAACTGGGTGAAAGCACACCAGGAGGTAGTCTAGCTGCCGAGTTCGGCAGTGTT
>JBBPLX010000351.1:0-26865 GCA_038090015.1 Leccinellum albellum | reverse complement strand
TTAAAACGGAAACAGATTAGCGAGTGGCACTTGGTGTTGGATGTCACTCCCTAGACGACCGAATATCGACGTATGGGGATCGCACTGCTCTACTTGTGCATCGAACATAGAGGTACATCGAATAGTATGCACTGTAAAAGCAGTAAAGGCGCTGCGCGCGTGACAGCGGCCATTGAAAGCAATTCCTAAGGGAAAATGGACGGGCGACTCGAATAACGATCAACTTGCTCTCTTCTAATGCTGAGGCCCGGGGTCCGACCCCCGGTTTCCAATTATTCAGTGGCTCGACGACCGAAGGGCTTGGTCAAGCATGTGCGTCGAATGTGCAGATGGCATGCCGAATAATAGTCATAGCAATTAATGTGCGTGGCAGAGATCGTGGCTTGTACAGAGACAGAAAGAGCAACTGGAGGCGGAATGGCAATCAAAACAAGAGCAGAAACGAGAACAAGAAGAACTAGGGAAACGGGCTGCTGCGGGAATGCTGAGCGGGAGTGACACTAAGCAAAACGATAGATGACCAGGTCGAGGCAATCCATCAATCAGAAACCAGGACCGAGCAGGCGGATATATGGGGAACCACACTGCGCTACATAACGGTGCAGCGCGTGACAGCGGTCGTTGATTACACTTGGGGAAAAGGGGGACAGCCGCAGGAGATGGCAGCGATGACTAGGATCTGGAAACGGTCACAGGGAGAAACGGGCTGCGGCGGCGAGTGCGACCAAGTTAAACCGAATTGAACAGTAGCGACGATAACGGCGGTGTTGACGCAATCGATTCTTAAAATTAGAATCCAGCATCAAATGCGCCCAGTCAGTAGATGATAAAGCATCGTTCAAGTTCGTGTAATCGTGTATTGTCATGGAAATAGAACAGAAAAGAGGGGCTGCGCGGTGGTCATCGTTCCGACTCCGGCGGCGAATGAGTGTGAGGGGACCTGAGCTGTCTCCAATCTGTGGTGTTCAATTGGGAGTATGCCCCAGTGGAAAAGAGTCGTATTCGACTTCTTTTAGCTTCTTATGACCTCGAAGGGACGATAGGCAGGATCAGCGCGCTGGAAAAGATCAACTACCACCTTGCCTACGTCAGATTACGTTCGCAGCTCACGAAACAGATCGATAAGCCAGAGAGCTCACCTTAGGAAGGCGGGGAATGTGATCCGGGAGCTTTTCAAGTTTGAAGTTTGAAGGGAAACCCCGATGAGATGAGGCAACTTCAAGTATTTAAATTTGGGGTTTTTGTTTGTTGTAGTTTGAGGTTTGAATGTGTTTGACTGTCGGTGGAGCAAAAGAACGTTCAAGTAGCCCGCTGAGAGCCTTTCTGAAAGCCCACTCGATTAGGAAACACATCCGTCCTATCGCTCTGCCCATAACCGCCATCTTACCCAGACAATATTCATGGCTAAATCAGCCCCCCCAAAAAACAAAGTATTCCACCCAGACTCCCGAAAAGCAGCCCAAGTAGCGTACACCCACCTCCGAAAAACCAAACTCGCCGAAGCGACCGCCAAGCGCTCAAAAAAACACGCCCTGCAAGGTCAGTGTGTGCCCAAGTTGACGTGATCCAATTGAGTCGTCGATGAGCGTTCATTTGATCTACTGGGCTGTTGCCTGTGACTTTTACTTCATGTTCTATGCCCCCATCGCAAATGACGAAGGCTGGAGTTGACTGTGTAACTCTTCATTTTTTTCACAGTGGACGTGTATGGGTTCTTTTTCCACGCACTCCCCCCGGAAGGCGTTCTTACTCTGGAAGATCTGCACGCCGTTGTCCGCGACGTCTGGCTGACACGACATGATGCCGAACTGGAGCAGGAGCGTGCGGCACGGCGCAAGGGCAGGCCGAAGAGCACCAAGGAGGTGAAGCTAGAGGAAATCAAGCTGAGGGAGAGCGAGGAATACAGGACCGGGATTGGTACGTCGGGGTCGTTTTTCGTTCCGTTTCATTTTCGCCTGCAAGTTCTGGACGGGCGTGAACTGACGTGCTCATTCTCGACGGAAAGAAATTCCCGATCTCACGCATGAACTTACTGTTGAGCTGTTTCGTCAATGGGACCAGAAGGAAGTCGCGTACTTGCAACTGCTTCGATTCCTCCGCATATCTAGCTCCGATCCCGCAAAGGCTGTCGTGTCTAGGCTTGGAAAGCACCATTTGCTTTCGAACGAGAAATCACAGGATCAGGATCGGGAATCGTCGATGAGGATTGATGAAAAGGATGGCATATTAACGGAGCCCCCGTGGCGCTTTGCTAGCACAATCGCTAATATGGATGGACCATTGTAACAGGGAGTACCACATTGTCTGTTGTCATTGAAAAGTGACATCTTTTCGGATATTCGTTAGTAGCAGCACCGCATAATCTGGTGACTCATGCTACACGTCGTTTGCTTCGCGATTTTTAGCACTCGACTAACCCACTCTCCGGCACACCTGCAGACCACGTGGAGCCATGCGCAGCGCAGCTGTAGTCACATTGCGAATTGGCGACATGTCGGAGCTCGTCGTCCACCTCTTGACCTTTATGTGAGCGTACACTCACTACTTGGAGACAGACTTCCTGTTTATTATACTCACATCCAAATCATTCAGCCTAGATTTACGTGACCAAATCTCGCGACACGAATCGAGTACGCAGGCTCCCCATCGATTTATTGGCCTGATTCCTTGGTTCTTTGGCCTTTTGCTCATTGTTGAATTGATCAGAACGATGAAGCTGGCCAACTCTAGCCTGCTAACCAGTTTACCCTAGATTCCGCACGCGGTGATTTCCGATAAGTCCGATTGGTTATCCCCACATCTTGTCCCCTCCCAAGCTGTAAAGCGCATACGTTTTGATTCACACACGCAATGGCGTATAAGTTGGGGTATGGAGAGTGACGGGAGCCTGTAATCTCGCCCGTGATGGCCGATTATCGATCGGTAATCACACAACAGTACTGACCTAAAAGTTCCACTTGTCTTGGTTTCATGTTAAATTTAGGTCTGCGTTTGACTACATTCAGGTCGTCATTAAATGCTGATACAGCCGTTCTGCCCCACTGGCCGCTATCCCGGACCACCACATCGATCCTCCCTTCTACGGGCCGTTCCGGTGACCTACCAATTGCTCTGACAGAGGGATTTCATGCGGGGTGGCAATTGTAGAAGGTAAATGGGTTTGCGGCCCACGCAAGCCTCTTGCGCCAATGATGACGGGTTGGGTTGAACAAGACCTCTCGTAGCGTGAGCCATCGGTGCCGATGATCTGTTAGGAGGCATGATTATAGCTGGCCTGCGATCTTCGCCAAGATCTTTTCACATACCCAGTACCTTTCCTTTCCCATGCTGGTGTACTGTTCCGGGATGTCCCGGTGGGGTTCGCATGTACAGCATATCTGTTGCATGAACGAGTGACACTATTTTTATATTTTTATGTATGCTGCCACGGCAACGAACACCGGGAAGTGAGTGTACAGTGTGTGGAGGGGTTACATGAATCATCGCAAACTTTACGTCTAAATATGCGGCGGGAGACTAAATATGCGGTAACTGAGAGGAGACTCATAGTTGGTCGGAGAGAAATCATACAAGACATGATATCGTCAAACTTCAGATAACAAGGTGGGTTTCGAGGCCTTCTCGAGCGCACTAGTTTCCACTTCAGCACCATTTTCAGGATCTGCTTCCGCTCCATTGTTTGTATGGTATGTACTGAAATCTTCCAGCCTTATCGTGGTAGTCTCAACCCCGATCATAGTCGTCTGTTTCTGTTTCTTACGGATTGGTTTCGAGCCAAACGTGATGATCGACCTCAACTGTTGCGGGGAGGAGGACTGGGAATCCTCAGTGCTAATGCGGAAGATGAACGCGACAACGACGCTCAGGTTTGCCACGATCAAGCAGATCGATACCTGTATAAGACGATCCACGGCATCCATTCTAAACTCGTGTTGGCCTGGAAGCTGGAGGAAACCTACCTCGATCATGGCAGCTAAGGATTCCTTGAGCCCACCGTCTGAAAACACATAGTACGCGTGTGTAAGGCTGACGACGGTCGTAATGGCAGACGTCGAAAAGATGGAGAGGATTCGGATCTTCTGGTGTCGACTAAGTCTGACCTTGTAGATCAGACGGAACGGCGCTACGATCAAGATGAAGTCACCGAGCACGTCGGCTGGAGCAATGAAAACGAATTAGAAGGTTCAACGTTCGATACTTTCCTCCTCCGTGACTGACTGATGATCTGCGCGATGGCGACGTTTCTGCCTAGATCGCACTGGGGACGCGGCTGTGTCTTCCAGCCGTGTTCAGGTTCGCACGTCCAGAAGACTTGCGCGAAGAGGATCATCCACGCGATGAAAAACGCGACGACGATGAACGTTAACATTCTTTTTACCGCGCTGCTGATGGCCAATCGCACGATCGTGAACATGATGGAGATCCTGGATGCCCTAGAGAATTAGTCAATATGAGACTCTTCGCGATCGTAGAGGTGAGCTTCTTGAAAAGAAGCATCATCGCACCATACTACTGCGTAGAAAAACTGTGCAACCCTAATGCAGTTAAGTGGTAGTATTCAGGTTCTTGAGTGTCCCCAGTCTATTTGAAAGAGCATACATGTAATACAATGCCACCCTCGTTCCTTGCGGAAATAAAGCTGCTGCAGGGTGAGCAATGCAGCGTTCATGGATGGGAAGACGCGACAACGTTACCATAGTCATACAAGTACAACGCATTCGTCACCAGCAAGACAGTCAGAAACAGCATAGCGAAGGCCGCCCACAGGTCGTCCAGCCACAGACGGCCCTGACGCGTGCGCTCGGCCAAACGGAATGTAGTCACGATCACCGCAACAATGGGGAGTACCACACTAACCACTTCATTCGTTCGTCAGTATGAGATGTCTACACTTCGAACAGCGAGGGGAGGGCTTTACCTTCTGTCTGTTGGATCGTTAGTCCGCCCATCGCAGATTCACAAAAAGGGGGGTAGGAATGGAAGACGCCCGGTGGCAGGGCCCGTGCACTCTTTAAGCATGGTATTGACTCCGCACTCTCGGCTTTGGCACAAACAGGACCTCGAACTCTGCGCTCATTGACCAGTCAGACCATGCGCTAAAATATGAACTCTGCCGTAAGTCCATTGTCTGCTCTAAATATAGCAAACGCCTCGCGCCCTATGTCCGAGTCTGTATCCGACTTATCGTCGCGCCATCTTGATGGGGGCTGTCCAAGGTCATAGCTTCTCTCTCCTTCATCCAATTAGTAAGTGATTACTGATATGAGCGGCGGATATCACATCCGCATGAGACTCCGTGGAGCGGCTATGTAACTTAGTATCTGTCTTGCCCAGACCCGTCCGAAGACTGGTAACCAGTAAGAGAAGAAAGCAGAATGGACCAGCCTGGGACGAGACCACTGACTAGTGATCGGTGATGTGCGATACATGTAGCATTACCTGATCATGTTTCTGCTCCACCTGTCTGTTTCAGGGGGTTAGGAAAAGGTCCCCAGTCAGAAGCCCGCACAGCCGGGTGATCTAAGGAGATATAAACTTATCGGAGATAGGCTGCTAGCAATCCTGAGCGTTGTCAGAGCCATCTCCAACCCAGACAAACAATGACCAACCAAGACTTCGCCCATGAGCAGCAGCGTGTTCGCTCAGAAGACGGAACAGAGATCTACGCCCAAGCGGTCGGAAATCCGTCGCTGCCAAGCATCGTGTTCATCCACGGTTTCGGACTTTCGTCGATCGTTTTCGAGAAATTGTTCCAAGACCCCACGCTCCTCGATAACGCATACCTGGTACGTTTCTCAGTGCTAACATCTGTGCGACATTGAGTTCTCCGCCCAGGTGCGCTACGATATGCGAGGGCATGGCTGGAGCGGCAAACCCCTGAATCCAGAAGCTCACGAGTCGATCCGTTACGCCCAAGACTTTATCGCCGTCGCAAAGGCTTTTAAGCTGAATAAGCCTTACCTGTTTGGTTGGTGAGCGAAGGTTTATTTAGTGCACCATACCACCGCGCACTCATCTTATGGCTGTGACTTCTGAACTTACAGGAGCCTCGGAGGTACGAGTTGTTACCTTGGCATCGCAGCGATGCATTAGGGGTTGCAAAACACTGATAAATCACTTCAGCCACAATCGCAGCGGATGTTCTACAACACGTCACGCCCGCACCTTTGAGCGGCGTCATATATGCGGCGGCCCTGCCTTACATCGGTCCTATCATGGAGCGGCTTGCCAAGCCGCTGATCGGAGAGCTCAGAGAAGGTCTGCTTTCGTCCGACGTTACGACGGTCCTGGACTTCAAGATCAAATTCGTGCATTCCACGCTCATGGAGCCCGACGCTGTGGATTACTCCACCATGGCTTCCTGGGTCGGTGCTACCGCTTATATCGCTGGTGAGGGTATGAGGCTTGCGTTGACAAGGCCACAAACCCCAGATGGACTTCTTGACGCCGGAAAAGGCGGACTTCCATTTCTCATCCTCTATTCAGAGGAAGATGCCCAGCTTAACAACGAGGTGGTGGTTCAGGAAGTCGGGAGTGTCTTCGTGAACAAGAAAGTTGTGGTTGTCCCGCGTGCCGGCCATGCATTGTTTTACGACAATCAGAGTTATGTCGTGGCTGAGATCGTTCACTTCATAGGAGGAAAGACGATAGATACTTAGCTGGTCGAATTGAGGTTATGCTATGTTGGCAGTTTATTAGTAGCTGGAGTCCGTCAGAAGCTCTCTCGATTTACTTCCATAATACACATTATGCACTCACTCTATCTCGTTCGCGTGGAAATGAAGCATTCGTGCATGGCCCTTACTAGAACCTTCAACCAATACCAGGTAATGGTGAGCCTACATTTTCGGAAGCTTACCTTTAATTATTTAATATTAATATTATGTAATCAAAAAACGATAAGGCTGTGGACTCAGGCTGATGCGGTCAACATTGGCATGGTCCGACTCAGATCTGAAACAGAAATCTAATAACGAACCCGTCATACCCGTCGACTCAAGTAACCAGAACTTATCTCGCATCCATCATCGTAGGTGCCGCGGGGCAAAGTCTTAAAAACTACCGCCCATTTTCCCAGCACCATAGTCAATTTCGCCTCCCACAAGAAGGGTAGCCTGCGAGAGTTCGCGCTATCGGAGTAGCCGCGGGTTCATTCGTGTGCGCTACATTATCCTTGCCAATGACTGACATTCGATCGCGGTGGAACTTTCTACTGGGATTCATGATCTGATTTGAATCGCGAATCGATGAGAGTGGGAAAATGGGCTGGTGATCGCTCTAAATTTCCCCATGATCAAATATACATACACGATCACCGGTAATCATGGCTATGACAAGGCTATGATGACAAAAATATGGCCTGGCGTACAATGTGCTATCGCAACTAATAATTCGTCCATGCTCCGTTACGTAGCCGCGACCCTGAATGCGCGGAAGCCCCTCAGCCTCTCATGATACGGTAGTGCATTGCCTTCAAGGATGAGCTCGCTCGCAACGGCGTGAAACGATACTTTAAAATTTTATACGAGACATGCGAAGGTCCTTCAACCACCAGTGTCACCACCACGGTGGCACCACCTCAGTGCGCAATTGTCAAATTTAAGAATAATAATGACTCCAATGATCCGATATAGTACTACCGTAAGTTGGTACCAAGTGACTCGGATGGTCGTTGGTACTCGTTGCAATGTTGAACACTCAGCGCCTTCGCATTTCGTGATATCGATTAATAGCGAAACCTGAAAGGCAGTAAGTAACGCTTAAGTAAAGCACCGCCGAGGTGGAGCTGAGCCACACTGGCTGCAGAGCCGTGATGAATGAAACATTGATTTGCACGGGATACAGATGAATACAACACACACCTCCATTCATCGAAGTTTTTTGTAACCACGAAAATCGACTCGTAGCAAAGGCTATGAATTCGATTTCACCGAAGAGTCATTATAAAAGCCTCACAACAGACCTCGGTTCAGAGAAATATTTCCTAGTCATGTCTGATGTACGTCATGTGTATGTCCAGTCCATGCAGCATTTCACGCTTACTTTCGGTAGATATCAGTGACGCCCAACGTAGAAACTAATCAAATTCAAGACAAACCGGCTACCACTCCGCGCTATCTTTTACCCTCCGATAGACACGAGAGTGAGAGGTATGTGTTAAAGAGCGATTATGAAACAAGATGCTGACTTACTAGGGTTGTATAGACTTGATTTGCAAAATCGTGTCCTGAGGAGGGCGTTTGGCGATATTGTGTTCGCTCCCTTGACGCTCAACGATGGTGATGCGGTTCTCGACTCAGGAACTGGCACAGGTGCGCGGTCTCGTGCTCGCTAAGCTTTGTAATCTGATGATCATGTCTGAAGCTTGCTGGTTGGTGGACTGCCACGATGCATTCAAAGAAGACGTTCACTATTATGGGATCGACATCACGCAAAAGCTTTTCCCGGTCCTGAACGAAGATGTCACATCCAGGATTTATCTGTCGGGAGGTAACATATTGAAGCTCGAAGGTGTATGGAGCGAAAGAATGTACAAACTGGTCAACCAGCGTCTGCTCATAGCCGGACTATCTGCGGAGGACTGGAAAACTGCCATTGGCAACATTTACAAAGTGCTCTCACCTGGAGGGTGGGTTCAGTTGGTGGAAACCAACCATTGTCGTTCCGGAGACGCGACCGAGAGATACCAAGCGGTTCTCAAGCGTATCATGGAGAAGCGAGGGTTACTTATGGACCCCGTCCGGAAGATTCCAGACCTGTTACATGAGACAGGATTCGTCGGGATCGGTACGAGGGAGTACGAAGTAAGCGTCGGGAAGTGGGCAGGAGAGGAGGGCATAGCAGCGCGTGAGAACTTCATTGGAGTTCATAGAGGGGTGAAGCATCCGGTAGTGAAAGAGATGATCATGTCCTCGCCTGACTTCGACTCACTTATCGATGAGGTGGAGCAGGAATGGGACAGCATGTCAGGATCGAAGATAATGTTCAACATCTTCTATGCTCAGAAGCCCGAGTGACTTTGGACTGCACACATACTATTTATCGTAATGTAGAACCGTGTTATCTAGCCTAGTATTAATTTATCGGCTTCAGTGCGTATTCCCGAATAAAAACCGACGGCGTGGAGTGTGACTTACGGTATACAAATGCTTTCATTGGCCTAAACTTGAAGTTCGGCAGCATGCGCAAGTTCCCAGAGGATGGAGTGAGTCCTCCCTTGGACACACATGGGATAAGTTTTTCATTGAATGGCAGTCGAAAGTACTTTCTACTTGGATCCGGTTGCGAAAACATAATTATCCCCTCGGAGGCTTGAAGGTATGTAAGAAGTAATATATAAATTAGGCTATTCGCTAGTAATAGTGATATTGCAAATATTCTCACGACGGGTTGGCCTTACTACTTCCTTCGCCGCTCGTCGCCAATCTGAGGAAGGACTAGATTGGCATGAAGACCTAACAGCCTCAGCAGGTGGCGGTGAGTGTAGCGATATGATGAGACGAAATTCCACAGCCATAGTATGTAACCTCGTCTCCCCGACACCGCATCACAATGCAATATGGCTATGGCTCACAACACTACTGGTACTGTTTCCACTCCGCGGGTGCATCCTTACGACCTTCAAGTGTCATTTTTTTTTTGAATTCTTGCTCCATTTTGCCTCTACTCTTGTTTCGAGCGGAGCACTGGCTTGCAGCGCTACGAGTCGTAGCATATCAGATGCCGCCCAACCGTTAACTTGTTGATTGCGTTGTATAAGCACCGAACGCGACTGATAATCGCTAGGGCCTTCTTTTCAGAGCACAAACCTACGCCTAGAAAATTTACATTTCGTCTGCTCTATCACTCATCTCTTCATGCTAAAAGGCACGTTTTTCTTTGGACCATTAATGTATTAGAGCTGAGATACTGATAATATGTTTGTACAGATGTCGTGTACCCACATTGTCCTTTTTCGGAGTTTCCTCTTCTACATCGCAAATTTACGCGATCACGGACCATTTGATGGAACGTGGAAATAGAGGCTAGTTGCCGGCACGGCATGGCAGTCCCTCCTATCGACGACGCTGAGAACTGGGCACCACGTACACCCATCACTACGAATCCTGTGACGCCCACCCCTCGTCTTGAAATTTCACCGGGCATATCACCAGGAACGCGGCGTTGCAGTTCCCAACGGAGCTTCCTACTGTTCCTCAGGGTTTCTGACTGACATCCGATCTTTCTGTATATGGATACTGCTGCCCGATCTCGGAACGACCAGGGAACAGTTAAAAGGTGAGTTGTTCGTCTATATTCTCGCACAATTCACTCAACGTATTCACTCACTCACACACAATGGTCGCATTAGTTGTATGTGTTCTCCGCCATGGTGTTTTCCACCGTCGTCTCACTCATCCGGGCCACTGTAGCCCACAAGAGCTCAGATTCTCGTGATCGGGGGTGGTCCCTCTGGTAGCTACGCAGCCTCTGCTCTCGCACGAGAAGGGTTTGAGGTCGTTCTTCTCGAGGCATCCAAGTTCCCAAGGTCGGTACTCCAGACCTTTTAATGAACCCAGTCCTGACGGAATCAAAAAGATACCATATCGGCGAAAGTTTACTGCCATCTGTTCGGCCATTCTTGAGGTTCATTGATGCAGAGGAAGACGTGAAGAACTATGGATTCTGCATCAAGGTATGTGACGGCGCAGTGCCAAGTCTACTGTGATCCTCTGAGAGCATAGCTGAACCTACATTCAGCCTGGCGCTGCAGTCAAGCTCAACCAGCATAAACGGGAAGGATGTAAGTGTTCAGTTTCTGACATCATGAAAGTCGCTCAAATCGATTCAAAGACACTGATTTTATTGGGTTGGACCCCAATAACGGGGCTTGGAACGTCGTAAGCATGCAGTTTATATCTTGGTGTGCACGCTGTTGAAACATCTTGACACCATAGATCCGTGAGGAGTTCGACGACCTGCTTCTCAAGCACGCAGCCAAGAATGGTGCAACGGTAGTCGAAGAGACCAGAGTTACAGAGATTTGCTTCGATGGCGAGCGTCCTGTTTCGGCCTCCTGGGTATCGCGCAGCGGTGTCGAGGGTCAGATTTCGTTCGAGTATTTGGTGGACGCCTCTGGAAGGAATGGCATGATGTCTACCAAATATCTCAAAAACAGGCGCTACAACAAAAGTCTCAACAACGTCGCGTGCTGGGGATACTGGGAGAACACTGGATGCTACATGCCAGGGACCAATCGGGACAATGCCGTCTGGATCGAATCCCTAACAGGTCAGTTCCATGGCTACTCGTAAGAACTTTTGAGGCTAACTCTTATCCACAACGTTTTTCAGATGAGTCCGGGTGGTCGTGGTTCATTCCTCTTCACGATGGCACGACCTCAGTCGGAATTGTCATGGATCAGGACATCAGCAACCGCAAGAAGAAGGAGCTCCAAAATCCTACAGGCATGCCGAGCCTGCAGGCACATTACTTGCAGGAAATTCAAAAATCACCTGGTCTAGTCAAGTTAATGGAAAACGGGACCCTCAAAAACTCAGGAAAGCCCGGATCAGTCAAGAGCGCGAGTGACTACAGTTATTCTGCAACATCGTATGCAGGGGATCACTACCGTATCGCAGGAGATGCTGGCGGTAAGTCATCAGTCCTCCAGATAGATGAAAAATCTAACCTCGCGTATCCAAACAGCCTTCATTGATCCCTTCTTCTCCTCCGGCGTCCACCTCGCGTGCACGGGCGGTCTGTCCGCTGCGGTATCGATTGCGGCTTCCATCCGTGGATTGTCCACGGAAAAGGAGGCCCAAGACTGGCATAGCTCTAAAGTGGGCACGTCGTACACTAGGTGTGCACACATAATTTTCTATTCTGCATGTGGTTCAAGTTGCTAACTGCGATATTTCACAAGGTTTTTGCTCGTCGTGCTCGGCACGTATAAGCAGATCCGCAATCAATCGATCGATGTAATGAGCGATGTTGATGAAGATAACTTTGATCGCGCTTTCGACTTGATCCGACCTGGTATGTACCATTGAACTCGTCGAGTTTTCTACTGATAGTATCCCTCGCAGTCATCCAGGGCACCGCCGACGTTGGAAAGACTCTGACAGATGACGAACTGAATGTGGGTCGACTGCTTTAGGTCAGGTGCACGACGACCGCTAAACTGTGTTTGGTCCTGCAGAAAACGATGGACTTCTGCCGCAACGTGTTTGCTCCCACTAATCCCGAGATGTACGAGCGCGTCCTTGCAAGGTACATTTCTTTTTGTTTTCCCTTCCCCATAATAGCTGGCATTAACGTACTACCACCACTAGGGTTCCCCGTGAGTTGACGGATCCCAACGGCCCGATCCTATTAGATGCCGATCTGGAGAAGATCCTGGATCCCGAAGACGACGAGGCGAGGCACGTCATCGGCGAGATCAACGCGCGCAAACAGATCCACACTATGTACAGCCCGCTCGAAAACTTTGGCAGCGAGAACCACTTTGGGTTCAAAGCCATCTTGCAGCGCGGCAAGCTCGGTTTGACTGCCGCATGAGAGTAGACGTTGACTGAAAGGTTGTGTCCGACCTGCATTTGCATCTTAGATGACATACTAGACGTGATTGGTATTTATGGAGGAAAACCACATAACTAAAATCTTGGTATGCTTAAGCTTATGCTATAAATGCTATTGATAAACAGTATGGGTGTAATGTAACCTCTTCAACTTATTGAACTCCTTGAAAAATCCTTGTGCTATTTGAAGTACTGAGCAACAATGACCCAAACACCTGGTTCGGCCACATGGTAAGTATGTATTCACATTGTTTTCCTGTTTAATTATAGAGGATGTAGCATGAACTGGACGACGATGGAATGTCCGCGCCCCAAAGCCTTGGCCTGGAACATATGGGTGGCCAGACTTGCTCGAAGAGATCATACTTTCATCTATCCGAGTCGAATGAGTGTTACCGGAATGTATACCAGACAGTGTTATTACTTCCAACAGATTATCTGAGAAACTTTTCAAGAGGATAATGTCCGCAACGTCACTAGTATGAGTTTGAGCGCTTCCGAAGTCATTCATCCACAAGTACTCCTCGTCTTGAAATATGCCATCCTACGCAACCAGCACATTTGCCTGACTGACGATCACCACCTCAGAATAGACCCGCACAAAGTCACTCGGGCCAACCGTGAGCAACTGCTCTTTCCCACCCTCCCGAAGGAGCGTCAGTGTCTCCTCGCTGCTCCTCCTCCATAGATTCTGCCCGATAGACTCGGCCACCTTGGATTGCGGCTGAACGCAGGATGGCTGGGCATTCCCACCGCTCTTGTTCGTGATCGAAATATGGATGTTGCGACTTCCACGATTGGACACCCAGACCATCCTGCTTCTTTTCGGATAATAGATGATATTCCTGTCAAGTTTGAACATCAGTTCCGCCTGGATTAAATACAAAGGTGTTTAACGCACTGAGGTAAGCGAGGAGAACTTGTTGATCAAAGATGCGCCGGAGCTCTCTGCTTATATGACCCGCGCTACATCGGGAACCGGCGATGCGACGGTTTGATGGGGACTAGAACTCCGCTGGACAAACAGTCCAATCGCAAGCACATGGCCACATCGGTTTGCGCGCTGAAGGTGGTGTTAAATCGGACGTGACCGCAACTTTCGCTTGAACCTGAAGGTATAGTGACATTATTTCTACTTTTGCCCGCCACGTTGATTGACTCCGGGGATTGCATGTACTGAGCCAAACTCACGCCTGAAATCTCTCATCTCCACGAATCCGAGTCCTACGCGCGCCCGTTGCCGGCAAGGAGCTGAAAGTTAAAAGAATGCAGATGCACTACGATCGGACGGTCTGGGAAGGGGATTGTCAGAGATAGCGAAGGTAACATCCTTCTAATGTCTCATTAATCATTGTCGATGGCCTTGTATATATCTTGAGGCCTACTCCAGTGGTACATGCCCAAGTCACTCAATATTATGGGAAATTTGTCCAATGACCCTGTGCGCGGGGCCGGGCTTTGAACGTTGGACGGGTCTGATTGATCTAATCGATCTTTCCCATGCTTTAAAGAAACGTGCCTTAGCATAATAATTAGAGCGGCCGTCCACCGCCCAACAGGTTCTAAATCTATCTAACCATCACACTGCCGAGTCCGAGAGCGCGGGTACTACCTGTCCAAGGATAAGCATATACTTACCCGCTCACCTCAGTATGTACGCCCTCGTCTGGTTCACAAAGCAATTCGGTGTCGAATTCACATACAAACATTACAGTTGTCTCGCTAACCATCCAAATCTAAGGAGTAAACGATGGTCTGGGTGTCCAACCGCCGCAGAGATCAAAATATCTACGTATCGATCACGAACAAGAGCGGTGGGAGTGCTAACACCTTCCTCGTAAAGCCCCAGTCCCAAGAAACCGAGACTCCAGGACAGAATCTATGGAGGAGGAGCGGCGAGGAGTCATTGGCGCTCCTCCGTGAGGGTGGCAAGGAACAGTTGCTCACGGTCGGCCCGAGCGACATTGTTCGGGTCTATTCAGACGCGGTGGTCGTCAGCCCGGGGAACGTGTTGGCTGCGTAGGATGTCATTTTTAAGTCGACAGGGCGGAGACGATGGGAGATGATGTGATCGATCGTATGAAGTCCGGTGGTAGGAAATGCATGAAATATGGTCGCCTTACACCTGTAACTGGCACTCATAACCTTGTATCTGAGTCATACGCACCCCCTTTGCTATTGATATTTTGTAATTTTCACCTAGGATTCGGATGTAGCGGTGGGGCAACAGATACAACTGAGGGGTCCGAGTCGGCAATCAAAATTGTTGGATGCGAGCGGTTGTTAGTGAGCGTGGGAAGTCTCAACGCGTGAGGAGTCTGACGTTGAAGGATCAGATCTTCAGACGAGAACGGTGAGGCGGGGACAGAGCATATGGGTAGCTCTCTTGCCTCTGTCCTCTATGGTGGTTGGTCTCTTATATTCTACCACTCAATTGCTAATGTAATCAATATATTTGCTGCGGTATGACGCAGCATCCCCTCGCATGATGCATGATCGAGGGTACGTGCAAGCTTGTTCTTGTTTGGCCTAATAGGCTCCTAACAAAGATGAATGTCCATTGCATCAGCTTAGTCAGCATACATGGGGAGCAGTACTTGAAAGTTTTCCTTGTCTGCGTATACTAGGGGGCAGTCAGTATCCCATCGGATGCTTTCCGAACTACCTCCAATTGATGATCCAATGCGTTGACCGCCTTTTGCTCCGCTGGCCCGCTCTTACTCGTATTTGCCTGCAGGGCACAACTCATTATGGCACAAAGATATTTCCCTTGCGAACTTCAAGACAGTAGTACCCACGCGAAGGATCCTTTGCACGGTCAAAACAGCGCCAGACCAAGTTATTCCTCACCTGCTTTCAGTGGGTTCACTCTGCTGTGCCAGGAGGCGGACGACTAATGTGCCTCAGAACTCAGAAGGTGGATAGTCTGATATTTGACCTCAGGTAATCCTCGCACCACCGCTCTCAGACTCCAATGGGTCAACCGATACATCTGAACAGAAATTTCTTCTTTTTAATTCTCGCTGTTCACGCGCCCAAGGATGATCTGCCTCTTACAATACGAAAACGTTCGTCGCCACCCACATCTGGTTCCCTTCTCTTTGCCCTTCCCTTTCTTTCACAGTTACACATTGTACACGGTTCCTTGAGTGACGATCGCCGCGTCGGGATATACGCGGACAAAGTCGCTCGGGCCGACCATGAGCGACTGCGTCTTCCCGCCATCACGATCAATGGTCAACACCTTCGGTTCGTTGGTCTTGCAAAGATTTTTTTCGGAACATTCCACATCTTTTGTCTGAGGGGTGATGTTGTACATGGATGGTTCTCCGCCATCCTGCGCCTTTATGGTCACAGTGATGTTACCCACTCCGCAATTGGACACCCAAACCATTTTTCCCCCCACGAAACCTGTACTTGCGTTAGCTTTCTGATCTTTTACAGCGCGATGAAATGAGGGACAGACGAACAGGCAGTACTGTGACTAGTAGTTGGACGGGTGGGAAAGACCTTGGTTGATTCTGGTTACGTTGGCGCGCTTCCATTTATCTGTTCATCCGAACGAGCGCCTAATAATCGATAAAACGGTGGCTTTGCTGACTCAGTCAATACAGGAGATCGATGGAAGTCAACGTTTGTCTGCTTTTATTATTCGTCCCCTTTACGTGGAATGATGCCAGGGAGGGCACTTACACCGTTCAGGGTTCAGGTCTAGGCATTCAGTGCCAGCTGTAGCTGACAAGTACTGACCCGGTGGATAATAATTGGAGCTAACGTAATATACACCAACGTGTGCCTGCAGATATAGCCGCAGGCCGCTCGAATCTGAACCTCAAACCTCAAGATCCCATTACTTTCGAGACACTGTATCGTCGCTGTTTCCCCGGCGAATGGAGTCAACCTGCACACATCTTCCGATCGGCAGCGCTGTGTACATACAATGTGTGGCAGTTACGGGGTCGACACACGACCGGCTTACGTTGTGTTGGCTAGGTAACGGTTCACCACCGCAAGAAAAACGAAATAACTAGCGAAACCTTGATCAGCGGGGAAAACAGGAAGGGTTCGAACAATGAAAAGACAAAAACGACGCCGAACACAACCGTGACATCTCGAATCTCAGCGCCTTCTCGTCAAATCAATGCCTTTCTATGATACAGTATACAAATGCAGTGCATATTTCCTCGCAACGACCCTCCCTACCTATTACCGTATGTGGTTTGAGGTCTAGCGCCCAACCTATTGTCACTACGTGTGATCCCAAACCTGTCCCATTCCATTGTTCATGTTTGTACGTTCGTCTTCATGCAGGGTAGACAGTTGCCTGAGTGACGACCACCGCATCGGGATAGACCTCTACCAGATCGCTTGGTCCGACTATGAACGACTGGTCCTTCCCCGGTTTCTCGCGATAGATCATCGCCTTCTCCGGCCCACTCCTCGGCCAGTAGTTCTTGCCCGGGGTCTCGATCACTTTGGATTGGGGCGGAACGGGGTACGCCAACGAGCTCCCGCGGGTCTTGGCCGTGACGGCGACGGAGATGGTATCAGACCCGCAGTTGGAGACCCACACCATTTGGATAGTAGAATGTTCTGTTCGATCAGCCAATCAGTCAGAATTCTGGGAGGAGGAGGTGGAGATACTTACTCGGGTGAACAGAATAGCGTGGGTCTTGTTCATTGGTATTCTGTTAAGTATTTATCAGGTTCTCATCCCAATCAGGGTCTTCAATCGATAGCCATGATCGATAAGTTTGCTGGATTTGGGAGTCAAGCTTCCATGTTCAGGGTTCCATTGAACTTGATCACGAAATGATGAACGAGAAGAGTGTGGGCATGATTGGCCAACGTAAGGCGTCCCCTCCAACATCCAGGTGAACGTCCTTAACGGAAGTTGCTCGTTTGTCGCCCGTTTAGGTGTACGCATAGGGTGCCAACAACACGTACGGCGCGTCCCCGCGACAGAAATGTCGAGCAGGATGAACCCCACCAATCATGCCACCACACCTCCATCCCATCAATCACATCCCATGATATCGTACTCACCGACCGCTCCATCATGTTCTTCATCACAGACAACGTACTGTACCATTTCGATCAATTCGTCTGTCACGCGTCACACCGATTTTTTTTGACACCGGATTTAATTTTTTTGAGATTTTTGAGATTTTTTGAGATTTCCGAGAAAGTCACGTGATGACGAATCGATCGAGATGGTACAGTAGTTAGTCTCCCGTAGGCAGACCCTAAAGTAGGAAGACAGTCGTTCCAAAATAGTCGTCACCATCCGTTTTGGTATTAATGTGGTGTTGCCCTTACCTCGGGATCTTCCGACGCTGTAGGAACTGGAAGCACTGGCAGTCCTAGAACAGAACATCGCTGGGTTTCGAGCGATGCGACTCCATCGGCGGATGGACACTTGTCGACTAACTTCACTGTTAAGCGCATATATTCTAGGGATAAAAGGAAACGAAGGCCCGGAAGTTGGACTCGAGGGAAAAGTGAAACTCAACTTTACGCATTAGTACATCATGATGCTAGCAAAGGACGAAATGCGTCCTCAAGCTTGGGCCTGGCGTAATGGGTATGATGCCATTGTGAATCTCGGATATTGACAATGAGCAAGTTTGACTTACTTTTTCCTTGCTTTTTCCGTGCACCTTCGTCATGGGCCATACTATGCCAGCTCCCAGTACTAGTGTGCGCAGTGGATACATCAATGCATCCCATAGGCTACTAGGCTGCCGCTTTTGAACGGCCTTGACCGGTAGGTATTGGAGGCTCGTCTGAGGTCGGAGTGCCTCATCCATGTGTCTGCTAGGTTCTCAAATGTGACATCGGAGATGTGATTTCCTCCGACTGCTAGGTCTTCTCATTTGCACTACTAGTATTGCCAACGAATGGTATGTGCCTTGTGACATTACTGAGTAACAGTGACACCACTGGCAGGAGCTGGACTCAACTGGTACCGACACCGTGCATGAACAGATCGCCCGCAAGGGAAAACCATTCGTACGCCGGTCTTAATGACGCGAATGACCACAGTTCCCGAATCTTCTGAGCTTTCGCCAGGGATAAAAATAGGGAGTCGGAATGACCTCCCGCTGTAGCGCATTCTCTGCCATTCATTCACCTTTTATTTTCCTGTCCTTACTTCCGTCTCCAGTGAGCAGCAGGTATTGTGTGGCTGCTCATGATGCACTTGCTCGTCACATTCATTTGTTTATTCTTTTCGACCACCTATGCCGCGCAGATCGTTTCGCGAGATACAGCCATTCCTTTAGTACCCAATGTCGTTGGACCCGTCACTAACCTAATGATCTCCAATGAACTGATTGCTCCAGATGGTTACACCCGCTCGTAGGTCGTCGGTCTATCACTCGTTCCTTCCGATTCACCCCGCTTTTAGGGCTACACTTGCTGGAGGTACCTTCCCCGGACCACTGATCAGGGCCAATAAGGTGTGCTTATCTATTACAATGGTTGTTCCGCTGATCGACCTTCGATCGAAGGGAGAGCCATTCTCGATCAACGTCATCAATCAGCTGACCGATTCAGATATGTGGGTGAGCACTAGCGTGGTACGTATTGAGGACCCGACTTGGTATTTCAGCGGCACTCATGCTCTTTCAGCATTGGCACGGCATATTTCAAAAAGGCACCAATTATGCCGATGGAGCATCATTCGTCACGCAATGTCCGATCGCCCAGAACGACTCCTTCCTTTACCAGTTTGATGCTTTCAATCAAACGGGGACCTACTGGTACCACTCGCACTATTCTACGCAGATGTGTGACGGGCTGAGAGGACCTCTCGTTATATACGACATTGATGATCCTTATAAGGACTGGTATGATGTGGACGATGGTAAGTGGACGTTCTAAATTTGTAAATCCCACAAGTAGTCACATCACCTGCCAGAGACAACTGTGATTACCCTTGCTGACTGGTATGTTCTCTGTTGTGTTTCCGATTTGGATCTCATCGTCTTTGACTTCCAAGGTATCACGTCATCGCTCCTGTGCTGAGTTACATCAGTACTCGCTCGCCTAACGCGACCATTATCAACGGACTTGGGCGTTACCCAGGTGGGCCAGAATCGGAGCTTGCCGTCATCAATGTCGAGCATGGGAAGCGTTACCGCTTCCGCTTGGTTGCGGCTTCCTGCGATCCGAACTTTACATTCTCTATCGATGGGCACAACGTGACCGTTATCGAGGCAGACGGGATTTTGACCGAGCCGTTGCTCGTAGATTCGCTAACAATACTTGCCGGGCAACGTTACTCCGTCGTCTTCAACGCCACACAGCCGGTGGACAATTACTGGATACGAGCGGTGCCTAGCAAAGGAAATTCAAGCATGGATGGAGGACTTAATTCTGCCATCCTGCGGTACAGTGGCGCCCCCAACCAGGATCCGACAACCAGCAATACGACGAGTGTGATCCCCCTTGCAGAGAAGAATCTACACACCCTAATTGATCCGGGAGCACCTGGCATTCCAGAATATGGGCAGGCGGATATGAATATTAACCTCACCGCTAGCTGGGACGACGGTGTATTCTACATGAATGATGTTCGGTTCAGACCCCCGACGGTACCGGTATTGTTGCAGATATTAAGCGGTTCGCTGGAAGCAACTCAACTGCTGCCAAACGGGAGTGTGTATGTTTTGGAGCCTAACAAGGTGATCGAAGTGACCGTAAATATTGCCGCCGTCGGTGGTCCTGTGAGCTTTCTCGTTTATCATCATTTCTATGTGCAGCTAACTAATTACATGTGTTTAGCATCCTATCCACCTGCACGGGGTCTGTACAAATTAGTCCAGGCGTTCATCTTATTGTCTGACATTGGCTTACAGCATGCTTTCGATGTCGTCCAAAGTGCAGGCGACACGACATTCAATTATGAGAACCCCATCCGTCGGGACGTAGCCTCTGCTGGCATATCAGGGGAACGAATGGTTTTCCGGTTCGTGACGGACAACTCCGGACCGTGGTTCCTGCATTGGTACGTTTTCATCTATAGCCCGCGAGCTATGTGTGATTATCCTGACTTTACTTGCGCAATAGTCACATCGACTGGCATTTGGACAAGTGGGTATTCTTGTCTTGTTGTGTCGTCTATTTTTTTCTCATGAGGTGATTTTTCTGTGTTTAGCGGCTTCGCTGTAGTTTTCGCGGAAAATCCTGCTGGAGTGGCCAGTCATCTTGGGCCGATTCCTCGTGAGTGATACCCGATATTTTTTGTACGCACTCCCCGGAATATATCTGACGCTTGTCCGTACAGAATCGTGGGACAATCTCTGTCCAATATACGATTCGTTGAAAACGTCACAACTGGGAGCCCTGAACGCCGAGGCCAAAGCTGCTAATATCACTACGGCGCTGATTCCCAACTGACCGTGCCTGGACATTAAGTTCGAGGGCGTTGGTTGACAGGTAATCTTTAATATAGATGGGGTTCCCGATCGAACTATTTAAACTTTAAAAGCATATAGCTATCCTGGCCCGTGTATCTTTTTCTCATTTCATTTATTATTTTAGACTCTATTGCTTTGGGCTTGTTACGGTAGGAACTGGCCGGACAATCATGAAACGTTTTGGGCTCTACAGGCCGTCAGATTTAGGGCGGTTGTCAAGGATTCGTAGCCCCCTATGGCCGGTTGTAAGCCTAGTACAAGCTTACCTAGTTACCTACAACTAGCATATACACCGCCTGCGATACTGAATGCTTAGCATTCAGTATTGTTGCCTTTTGGCATAACGGTTAAGCGGCAGGCGGTCTCACCTTACACCCGTGCGTCGGTCCGTGCATGTGTGTGCCACTAGGGCGGTTTCGCATCTGTGTACTTAACCCATCTCTCTCTTTTAATGATCTTTGCGCTCTGTACGTGCGCCCCAGTCTTGAACCTGACACGGGTTAGGCAAACGGGTTCCGGAACCGCAGGGCGCTTAGGGACCTCGAAACCGAAACAAGACAAGAGGAACCGAACATGCGTTGATTGTTTCGACATATCATACACAAAATGACTGCAGAGACAATCGAACTTACTTCCAGGTCGACCCAGGTCCAGCCTTGAGACGAAGGTCTTCCCTTGCACCAATTATTTCCACTGCCACACTGTCAGCATTATGCTACAATTTGAAATCAGGGTTCACTGGCAGGTGTGCCCCGCTTCTTCGTCAGAAGATGCGTTTTTTGTCAAGATACTAACAGTGACCGAGATTTGAACATTGTGCATAACTCAGTCTGACAATCCTTCAGCCTCGGCAGTAAACAACGTATCTAAAACACCTGTCAGTGTGTGTCAAGTAATAGAGTGTAGCGGACTTCTGGGAGCACTGAGCACACAGGTGTGCAAAATAGTTAGTCTCCCGTAGGCAGACCCTAAAGTGGTGTTGCCCTTACCTCGGGATATTCCGACGCTGTAGGAACTGGAAGCAGTCCTAGAACAGAACATCGCTGGGTTTCGAGCGACGCGACTCCATCGGCGGATGGACACTTGTCGACTAACTTCACTGTTAAGCGTATATATTCTTGGGATAAAAGGAAATGAAGGCCCGGAAGTCGGACTCGAGGGAAAAGTGAAACTCAACTTTACGCATTAGTACATCGTGATGCCAGCAAAGGACGAAATGCGTCCTCAAGCTTGGGCCTGGCGTAATGGGTATGATGCCATTGTCAATCTGGAATATTGACAATGAGCAAGCTTGACTTACTTTTTCCTTGCTTTTTCCGTGCACCTTCGTCATGGGCCGTACTATGCCAGCTCCCAGTACTAGTGTGCGCAGTGGATACATCAATGCATCCCGTAGGCTACTAGGCTGCCGCTTTTGAACGGCCTTGACCGGTAGGTATTGGAGGCTCGTCTGAGGTCGGAGTGCCTCATCCATGTGTCTGCTAGGTTCTCAAATGTGACATCGGAGATGTGATTTCCTCCGACTGCTAGGTCTTCTCATCTGCACTACTAGTATTACCAACGAATGGTATGTGCCTTGTGACATTACTGAGTAACAGTGACACCACTGGCAGGAGCTGGACTCAACTGGTACCGACACCGTGCATGAACAGATCGCCCGCAAGGGAAAACCATTTGTACGCCGGTCTTAATGACGTGAATGACCACAGTTCCCGAATCTTCTGAGCTTTCGCCAGGGATAAAAATAAGGAGTCGGAATGACCTCCCGCTGTAGCGCATTCTCTGCCATTCATTCACCTTTTATTTTCCTGTCCTTACTTCCGTCTCCAGTGCGCAGCACGTATTGTGTGGCTGCTCATGATGCACTTGCTCGTCACATTCATTTGTTTATTCTTTTCGACCACCTATGCCGCGCAGATCGTTTCGCGAGATACAGCCATTCCTTTAGTACCCAATGTCGTTGGACCCGTCACTAACCTAATGATCTCCAATGAACTGATTGCTCCAGATGGTTACACCCGCTCGTAGGTCGTCGGTCTATCACTCGTTCCTTCCGATTCACCCCGCTTTTAGGGCTACACTTGCTGGAGGTACCTTCCCCGGACCACTGATCAGGGCCAATAAGGTGTGCTTATCTATTACAATGGTTGTTCCGCTGATCGACCTTCGATCGAAGGGAGAGCCATTCTCGATCAACGTCATCAATCAGCTGACCGATTCAGATATGTGGGTGAGCACTAGCGTGGTACGTATTGAGGACCCGACTTGGTATTTCAGCGGCACTCATGCTCTTTCAGCATTGGCACGGCATATTTCAAAAAGGCACCAATTATGCCGATGGAGCATCATTCGTCACGCAATGTCCGATCGCCCAGAACGACTCCTTCCTTTACCAGTTTGATGCTTTCAATCAAACGGGGACCTACTGGTACCACTCGCACTATTCTACGCAACTGTGTGATGGGCTGAAAGGACCTCTCGTTATATACGACATTGATGATCCTTACAAGGACTGGTATGATGTGGACGATGGTAAGTGGACGTTCTAAATTTGTAAATCCCACAAGTAGTCACATCACCTGCCAGAGACAACTGTGATTACCCTTGCTGACTGGTATGTTCTCTGTTGTGTTTCCGATTTGGATCTCATCGTCTTTGACTTCCAAGGTATCACGTTATTGCTCCTGTGTTGAATTACATCATTGGTCCCTCGCCCAACGCGACTATTATCAACGGATTTGGGCGTTACCCAGGTGGGCCAGAATCGGAGCTTGCCGTCATCAATGTCGAGCATGGGAAGCGTTACCGCTTCCGCTTGGTTGCGATTTCCTGCGATCCAAATTTCGTATTCTCTATCGATGGGCACAACATGACCGTTATCGAGGCAGACGGGATTTTGACCGAGCCGTTGCTAGTGGATTCACTGCAAATACTTCCTGGGCAACGTTACTCCGTCGTCTTCAATGCCACACAACCGGTGGACAATTACTGGATACGAGCGGTGCCTAGCAAAGGAAATTCAAGCATGGATGGAGGACTTAATTCTGCCATCCTGCGGTACAGTGGCGCCCCCGACCAAGATCCGACGACTAGCAATACGACGAGTGTGATCCCTCTTGCAGAGAAGAATCTACACACCCTAATTGATCCGGGAGCACCTGGCATTCCAGAATATGGGCAGGCGGATATGAATATTAACCTCACCGTTGACTGGGACGACGTATTCTCCGTGAATGATGTTCGGTTCAGACCCCCGACGGTACCGGTATTGTTGCAGATATTAAGCGGTTCGCTGGAAGCAACCCAACTGCTGCCAAACGGGAGTGTGTATGTTTTGGAGCCTAACAAGGTGATCGAAGTGACCGTAAATATTGCCGCCGTCGGCGGTCCTGTGAGCTTTCTCGTTTATCATCATCTCTATGTGCAGCTAACTAATTACATGTGTTTAGCATCCTATCCACCTGCACGGGGTCTGTACAAATTAGTCCAGGCGTTCATCTTATTGTCTGACATTTGCTTACAGCATGCTTTCGATGTCGTCCAAAGTGCAGGCGACACGACATTCAATTATGAGAACCCCATCCGTCGGGACGTGGCCTCTGCTGGCATATCAGGGGAACGAATGGTTTTCCGGTTCGTGACGGACAACTCCGGACCGTGGTTCCTGCATTGGTACGTATTCATCTATAGCCCGCGAGCTATGTTGGATTATCCTGACTTTACTTGCGCGACATAGTCATATCGACTGGCATCTGGAAACGTGGGTATTCTTGTCTTTGTGTCATCTATTTTTTTCTTATAAGGTGAATTTTCCGTTTTTACTAGCGGCTTCGCTGTAGTTTTCGCGGAAAATCCTGCTGGAGTGGCCAGCCATCTCGGGTCGATTCCTCGTGAGTGACACCCGAGATTTCTCATACGCACTCCCGGGATTGTATCTGACGCTTGTCCGTACAGAACCATGGGACAATCTCTGTCCAATATACGATTCGTTGAAAACGTCACAACTGGGAGCCCTGAACGCCGAAGCCAAAGCTGCTAATATCACTACGGCGTTGATTCCCAACTGACTGTGCTCGGACATCAAGTTTGAGGGCGTTGGCTGACAGGTAATCTCCTTTACATAATGTAGATGGGGTTCCCGATCGAACTACTTAGAAACATATAGCTATTCTGGCCTATGTATCTTTTCTCGTTTCATTTATTACTTCGGACTCTATTGCTTTATGCTGGTTACGATAGGAACTGGCCGGACAATCATGATACGCTTTGGACTCTACAGGCCCCTCAGATCCAGGGCAGGTTATTGTCAGTGCGCAGGGTGGTTCCGGAACTGAGTGAGGCACTCAGGCTTAGTAGGGATCTCGAAAGAAGACATGATGAACCGAGCATATGCTGATCGTTTCGACACATCACGTACAGCGACTACCGAGACAATCGAAACTGTTAGGATGACCCAGGTCTAGTGGGAAACGAGGGGCAGAGACACGTGTTGGACACAAACGGATTCATAACTAATTGAGATTACGAGGCCTCTTCCGATGTGATGTATATAATGATGTGCATATTCAGCCTGACGGCCGGTAGTATACCGGACTCGGAGTCCTTCAGCCTCGACGGTAGTATTGAAACAAGGTACCTAAAACACCGGCCAGTATCAGTGTGTCTTGCATCGAGTTACAAGACCTCGTTTCAAGTACCAGCTTGTGGCAGACTTCTGAGAGCACTCAGCACAGAGGTGTACCACAGCTGCGGCGTGCCTCGAAGTGGAGCGGCCACGCGGACGACTCGAAACCGGCCTCAAGTCCTCAAGTCCCGTCGGACTCGGATGAACATTAACCCTAGTGTCCGTGTAACCCGTCGACTGCTAGCTGTACATTAAAATATTCCAGGGGCTAGAGTCAGACTTCAAAATTTACATGGTTAATGGTCCGTTCGATTCAGTTTGACAGTTCCAAGTGCCATGACCACTTGCGCAATTGCGTTCTTCGGATCGCAGGTGCCAAGTGCCCGCTTGGCACCGCACTATTTGTGAAACCTAAAGCCATGGGGCTGGTAAACCGAGCTTTGGATTCTGTAATAGTATGTAACTTTATCCTGTTGTCAACGTGTGTGGAAGCAAGTACGACCAATCTTCTACCCTGACATTGTGGGGCGATTGGTTCTGCCAGGTGATGAGTAACTGTGGTAGAAGTCTGTGGCAAAGTCGGATGGCCAGTCTGGACGAGCTACTCGGAAGTCGTCGGATCCAACTTGAAAAGCACTGTGTCCGAAGTGTTTCAGGTTTTAGGTGGAGCACCTTTGTTCCCTGCACCTCAGTCTACAATCGTTTACATTGAATACGCATGTTGTTATCAAACAAGATGGCCAAATGCTACAGTGCACCACATGTCCATCAAATAGTCCTGCTGATGCGAAGTCAGGTTCATCCACCTCGAGATAATGTTAACGGAACACCTTAGGGGCTCTCCCCCGCTTACCGGTTCGACAATGACAATCCCCTAGCCATTCAAGACATTACTCCAAACTAGTAGGTGCCCACAATACACATCGCCCACTCGCATTACCCGTCGCACACCGCTCGACAACACTCGGGTGCATACACGTGACAGCCTGAACCGCAGTGATCCTAGCGCGTCCAATCGCCGGTCAAGACAATCGAGAACAGTGAAGAAGTCAACATACCGCATGGGATCTGACAACTTTGCGACAAGGTCTCCCTAAGTGGAAATGATATCAGAGTTGCAAGTGTAATGAACAGTGGAAGTCTTGAATCGAGGAAAGGACACACCTTGCAGGAATAAATGTTCAGAGAGCGATCCATATTCCCGATCTGATGCATAGTACATATCGGTATCTACACGTATGGTGGCAAATTTAAGACG
>JBBPLX010000350.1:0-26937 GCA_038090015.1 Leccinellum albellum | reverse complement strand
AGAAAATGCATAGGACAGGCTGTGCAGCTCCTAGGCAGGGGCTAGGCAGTTAGGTACCTTGCTGTCAGTGTCTGTATAATGGACAGTACTGTCCAGCTCTGTCTAGGAAGAGGCAAGTTTGCTGATGACTCAACGCTTGCGCCACCCAGGCGAATTACCTCACTGGAACCAAACGACCGCGTTCCGAGGAATGTGGTGGAGACCCACTCAATCACGATGCTGTAATTGCTATTCTCCATCGAACATGCAAGGTCCTACATAGCGGAAAAATTCCAGAGAATACGGACTTCCACCCTCTGAGTCAGCCATATTACTATACCAAGCACCACCCTACACCTCTATTTAGCGGCGACTCGGAAGATTCAATTGGGGCTCGTCCTTCGACGAGTGGTCTTCATATTTTAGACTTCGGAGGTGGCAGGTACCTGAAAAGACGACGGATTAGGTGTCGCAACATAGGCCCCGTTCAGACTGCACGGTGATTGGCCGTTTTCTCACATTCCGTAACAAGCGTTCATTGTACAGAGTCGTAATGTAGCTGCGGACTTTAATTACATAATCAAAATTGTATCTTGCAAGCGACGCTAAGTAGTGACTCCGAGCACCTACCTGGCAACCTCACCAAGCCCAGACAAATCGTGCACCTCCATGATGTAAACGAATGTGGTGTCTAAAAGGTGCACCATGTGGTTGACCCTTAATTCGGGTCTGTTCATTTTTATAGCGATGTAAAGATGCTGTCGGGGTCAACAGGGTATGCGAGGTGTTCATCCAAGGGGTCCCGTAGGCTCAGCAGAGGGTGGACAATGTAGTCCGGGCATCAGAAACTACCTAGACAGTGCTCCGGAGGTGGTCCGGTGCGGAACGGAATCAAAAGAGGGCCGACTGTGTGTTGGACCGCGAGTAAAGGGAGGGGAGAAGGGGTAAGAAATCGAATAAACGTGGGGGACGAGACGTGGACGAGGGGACGAGTTAGTGTCGACGACGAATACGACAGCTACTTAACGAGGATTGGATGGATCGAGACGAGATGGTCGGACAGTACGACCAGCGAAGACAAGACAGAACTAAACGTGACGAGAACAAGACGAGACATGATGAGACGAGGTGTTAGCGCCTGCTGCGTGCGAGGCCACTAACCGGAACGAGATAACGACGAGGCGGAACAGAACGAGTTCGTTGGCAACAAGCACAACGATGATGAGAACGAAAACGACGAGGCGACGAGTGATCAGACGGCTGTGACGTGAGACGAAAGATGTATTCAAGATGGCCCGAAGGCGGATATAAGGATGCCCGGTATAAACCAAGGCGATGACAAATGATCGTATGTTTTGGAAGAATAAAGAAGCGCAAGAAGCAAGTAATAGTGAGATGGTTAAAAATAGTCCGAAATGAATAGTAATGAATGATAGGCGGCGAGAACAACTTGTATCGTAGATATTAATGAGTCCGGCAATGAATATGTATGGAAAAGCCCGGTCCAGGGCGACACCGGCAAGACCGAAGGGCGGAATGACTTACCGTACTCACGGATATGGACGGGACGGGACAGATTGACGTGGGACTGGACGGGACAAGTCTATGGACGCTCCAATGATCCTAATTAGCCCTTATACCAACCTAGAGAGCTGTGGCTCTCTACAGCAAACTCAGTCATTTGTTCTGGAGCCTCTCGCCCGCCTGATTGAACTCTCTGTCGTCATGGCCCCCAAGCTTAAGCTAAAATCTACGACCGGTGACCCAGACGATGATACAGCTGAAGCACCGCGGAGGTCGACACGGAGCGCTTGGGGCACAGGGGGTGCCTTGCGGCAGATGGAGCTTGTAGAGACTTTGCAGGTAGCTCCGCACATGCCTCAGAACACGGAAGCGCGTCGCATCAAGAACACGCTCAGTAAACAGCCTGAGAACGTGCTTGCTCCTTCAAAACCATCCCGGAGGAAGGCAAAGGGGCTGGAGGTATGTACGACTCTGATCATTTCAATCAGGAACTGATCGTAAATGCGAAGATCCCCTACGTTGCTCGGGCACCACCTTCTCCCGTTCTTCCGAGGAAACAGCTTGCTGGTTCGATGAACTCGTTCAGGTTTTATGGCGGTAGAAATTTTTCACAGCCTCCATCCACTCAAGAAGACAGGTGATATTCCTGTTGCTCACATGGAATGAACTAATTACATCATTGTAGACGACACCGTGACCGCTTCTTCAGTCATCAGGAAGAGGATGGTTGTTACGACTGGCCTGGGTAGGGTCGGTCGAAGACTCGAAGGCAGAGGACTTAGGACGAGGGCAAGAGTCAATACCCCAACTATGGGCTGTAAGACAATGGAGGGACGAGGGTTTGCTGAGGACTAAGGGAGGCACACGCCTAGGGGCTAAGGGTTGGGCCAAGAGCAGTGATATTCGAGTAGCTCTAGCTTAAGGTTACTAGTAGTACATGGGCGAGTATATATACTGAGGGGAAAGTGTAATGAATAAGCAATGGAAGACGATAGAATCGTCTGGAATGGATAGGTCATCCGCAGTATGGATGAGTCACGAAGCTGCGGATGAGTAACGCTACAGGAGAAAGTAGGAACAGAGGAGTAGGATCAAAGAGGAACGGAGAGTCTAGGAGTAGTGAGTCAAGATGAAAGGGAAGGGTTATAGTACAAGCGGTAAACGAGGGCTAAACAGAAGGCGTAGTCGAGAGCGAGAGAGAGAAGGAATAAAGGAAAAAGAGGGGCTAATCGTAACAATGGTGGTGGTGGTGAGGACAGCGTGATTGAAGGAATTTCGAGGGGTGTCGCTGACCTACAATCCGACAATCGCGAAGTGGTTGCGCCTGGGAAAGACGAGGATGGTCAACGGTCAGGTATTGTTATGATCAGCCCCTCTTTTTCCTTTATTCCTCCTTTCTCTCGCTTTCGACTATGCCTTCTGTTTAGCCCTCATCTACCGTTTGTACTTTAACCCTTCCCTTTCGTCGTGACTCACTCATCGTGACTCATTCGATGTGACTCATTCAACATGACTCACTGCTCCTAGATTCTCCGTTCCTCTTTGATCCTATTCCTCTGTTCCAACTTTCTCCTGTAGCGTTACTCATCCGCAGCTTCGTGACTCATCCATACTGTGGATGACCTATCCATTCCAGACGATTCCATCGTCTTCCACTGCTTACTCATTACACTTTCCCCTCAGTATATATACTCGTTCATGTACTACTAGTAACACAAGCTAGAGCTACTCGAATATCACCGCTTTTAGCCCAACTCTAGTCTCTAGGCGTGTGCCTCCCTCAGTCCTCAGTAACCATCGTCCCTCAGTCGCCTTACAGCCCATAGTCGGGGTAGTGGCTTTTATCTCAGTCCCAAGTCCTTCGTCCCTCAGTCGCCCTACAGCCCATAGTCGGGGTAGTGGCTCTTGTCTTAGTCCCAAGTCCTTCATCCTCGAGTCTTCGACCGACCCTACCCGGGCCAGTCGTAACAAAAGCTCTAGCTTCTCTGATCGGTCACCATCGTCGTGAACCGCTACCACCATTCCTCCCAAGCACCCCTACTCTCGTCCTGAGGGAGCCTCCGCTTCCTCCACCCCAGCTATCCCTAGAAACCCCTTCCCTTCGCAACCCCACGCCCCAGTCCACCCCTCCCCATCTTGGAGAGAGGACCCTTGTCCCACAGACTCCCCAGAACCACTCTATCGATCGTCTAGTGACGACGAAGAAACAGACCTTGATCTAGACGTCCCTATCCCTGAGGAAGAGACTGTCACCTTAGCCACTGAGTTATCCCACCAGTTCTCCGCTAGTATCTCGCTCCCTAGACCACCTACCCCTCCGTCTCCCACTCCTACTGCACTAGTACATCCCATCTTCTCCATACCAGCCCCCCCTCCCCCAGCTATGGCCCCTGACCCAAAAGATGCCTTTAGACCCACCGAACTACGCCTCTCCCACCCTGGGACCTTTGATGCCAGTACCCACGACAAATCTTTAGCCTGGCTACGATCAGTACGACTGTACCTCCTGTTACAATTCGGGTTGAACCCGAAGGAATCCCCGAGGTAGAAGCGTCCTACATCTTACGTCGCATTCGTTTTTCCGTTAGTCTGGTAGGGGAGGATAGCTTCGTCATCCACGACCCCTTGTAATACTTCTTTTCCCTTCGCCGTAGTTCCTTTCCCTTTTTGTTCTTCTCTGGTCTTGTATTACGCGTCCCTTTTCCTTTTATGGTTCTCTCTCTTTCACTACTATGAACACAGCTTGGTCTGTGCACTATGCCCTATGGTATAAATACCCTTCGTAGTACAATGGTGTCCTTTAGCTAGTTCTGCGCAATTGTAGTGTTCTAGTTCCATCTGCCTCCGCTTGCGAGCGAGACCCTCTCCGAGTTGTCCCTTAGGCGTTGTCATTCGCCTACAACTCGAAACCCTTGGAACTTCTTGACATGACTCTCCGTGAGATCCTCGAAGTTGCCTTGTGGCGTATTCCTCGTGATTCCCGGCGACGTCTAATTGACTATCGCTGCGGCTAGAGTCGAGAAGACTACCATTTGTAGTGGAGCCAGAACGCTCCAGCGTAACAAAAGAACTAGCTCGTCCCCTGCCCTCTGCTGGCTAGCAGACCGCCCACCATTTCTTCTTCCTCCGGTCGATTTCGCGCCCCCTCCTCCTCCGACGAGTCCCCTCGACGAATTGCTTCCTCCTCCTCTCGACCCCCACTTCCTCGTCTACCAGGCTCGGATCGAAAGGATCGCCGAGAAACTCGCCCACTTCATCGAACCCCCCTCTGCACCACCAACCCCTCTGTTCCATTCCCCCTCGCCCCCACCAGAAGTTCCCCTCCCCGACGACGAGATGCCCTCCGAACTCAAGGCTGGATTGCCTGAGGATTTTTCTGGGTTGAGCACGGATGCCAACCACTGGTTAATGGCCATGAAGGCCTACTTCAAGATGAACAAAACTTTATACAATGACGGAAAGCAGGTCCTAGTCCTGCTCAATAAAATGACTAAGGGAAATGGACTCCCCTTCGCGGAAGTGTGGTATAAAAAAGTTGCCACTGGACCGGCTGCCGATATTACTTTTGAGAAACTCAAAGAAGACTTTACTGCTACCTTTTTCCCCTACAACATCTCCACCGAAGTGCGACGTGCCCTTCGACAGCTAAGACAGAATTACCGTGACAAGGAACATGGCTTCCAGAAATACGTCTCCGAATTCCAACTCCTCGCCGGAAGAGCCGGCATTACCGACAACGAAACGTTGCTCGACATCCTCGCCTCTGGGATAGATCGTAACCTGGTTAGGATGATCCTTTCTCAACAGAACCAACCCACCACCGCAAAAGAGTGGATCACCCAGGCCTCAAAGTATCACGCCCAGCAAAGGCGTATCGACGATATCCTCTCTGGAGGAAAGGGAAACTTTTCTCGCCCTCCTCGAGACCCTAATGCCATGGACGTCGATTCCATTAAGATGTCTCCTGTTGAACGCGCTCGACACTTCCGAGAAAACCGTTGCTTCATCTGCCACAAGGTTGGCTGTCACACTTCGAAACACCCTTGTCCCTCCCCCTCCGGAACACCACGACAGACCTCTGCCTGTTACACTCCCGCTCCCCGAACTCCTGTCCCTGCCGCTCCTCCTCGTCGCCCGCAGCCGTCTGCCCTCGGGCAATACGTTAACGAGATCACCACGTCCAAGAACGTCTCGAAGGAAGAGATACTTAAAGTTCTTAGGACCGTTTATGAAGACATCCCGGAACCCCCAGCCGAAGAAGAAACTTCGGTTGCTGCCGCCACGGTAGAAGAAGAGACCGCCCCATCTGAGGATTTTTGAAATGGAGTGTTAGTATGATGTCTAACCCTCCTTCTCCTTTACGATTGGCACCTGTAATCTGTACTACTCCCCATGCGAAATCAATCATCATTCCCGTCTCCTTATCGTGCCCTTCTCAAATCGTCGAAACAAAAGCCCTAATCGATAGCGGCGCCTCCGGAAACTTTATCGACCGAAAACTCGTCCTCAAACACTCTCTCCCTACCACTCGTCTAGCAAAACCTCTTGCCGTAAACAACATAGACGGAACTCCCAATAAGAATGGAGTCATTCGATCCCTTGCCACCGTCACCCTTGCCCTACAAGACTTCTCTGCTCCTCTAAAGCTGTACGTAATCAATTGCGGAAAGGAGAACGTCATCCTTGGGCTGCCCTGGCTTCGAAAATTCAACCCCCTAATCGATTGGACGACAGGAACTGTCCACCTCCCATCTCTTATTCCCATAGGCGAAGACGCCGATGAAGTTACGGAACAACGATACCTCGTCCGCTACCTGGAAAAGAGAACATACCACAGATGTCCCGACATTACCTTCGGCCTCCTTCCCATCGCTCTTCGAAAGACCACCATCTCTACCGAGGCCGCCATTGCCGCCGAGAAGCCTACCGTTGTCCTTCCCCCACAGCTGACTGAGTTTGCCAATGTATTTGCCAAACCTCCTATTGATGAACTTCCCCCTTCCCGAGATATCGACCATATCATTGAACTAAAAGAGTCATTCGTCCCAAAGGTCGCAAAGACCTATTCCCTGAACCCGAAAGAACGAGAAGTCTGCTCCGAGTTTATAAAGGAAAACTTGGAGAACGGACGTATCTCCCATTCCCAATCCCCTCAAGCATCTCCATTCTTTTTCGTCCCAAAGAAAGATGGCTCTCTTCGTCCCTGTCAGGACTATCGTTACCTAAACGAACACACCGTGAAGAATGCCTACCCCCTACCACGTATCCCTGACCTCATCGATAAATTGAAGACCTCCTCTATTTTTACCAAGCTTGACATCCAATGGGGATATAACAACGTCCTTATCCATCCAGAGGATCGATGGAAAGCCACCTTCATCACTCCGGATGGATTGTTTGAACCCAATGTCATGTTCTTTGGTTTCTGCAACGCCCCTGCCACATTTCAAGCGCTAATGCATAGAATCTTCGCCAACTTCATTGCTGAGGGGTGGCTCATCATCTACATCGATGATTTTCTCATTCATTGCGGAGACGATCTGGAACTCCATTGGTCTTTGGTTCGGAAGGTACTACAACGGTTCCAGGAACACAAACTTTACCTCAAACTCGAGAAGTGCACATTTGCCGCTCGAGAAGTCGAATTCCTTGGCCTCATCATCCGTGAACGAGAGATCTCCATGGACCCCACCAAGCTCTCCGCCATAGAAAACTGGTCCCCTCCTCGCTCTGTAAAGGCTGTCCATTCCTTCCTCGGGTTTTGCAATTTCTACCGAAAATTCATCCCCAACTTCTCCTCCGTCACTCGTCCCCTCATTGACTTAACCAAGAAAGACCTTGTCTGGGATTGGACCCCTTCTTGCGACTCCGCCTTCCGTTCCCTCCAGTCTGCTTTCCTAGCCCGACCTGTTCTATCCATGCCAGATGTTTCCCGCCCCTTTACTGTTATGACGGATGCCTCCCTCACTGCTTCCGGTGCCGTCCTCATGCAACCTGACAGCAACGGCGATCTTCACCCCTGTGCTTACCTTTCCCGCACCTTCTCCCCTGCTGAACGGAACTACGATATTTACGATCGAGAACTCTTAGCGGTCATCCATGCCCTTGAGGAATGGCGCCATTACCTTCAAGGGACCGGTCATCCCGTTACCATCCTCACTGACCACAAGAATCTCACGTACTTCCGTCAGCCTCGGAAACTCTCCCGCCACCACGCCCGGTGGCAATTTTTCTTACAAGATTTCGATCTTCATTTCACCCACCTCCCGGCTTCCGCTATGGCCCCCGCTGATGCCCTCTCCCGTTGTCATGACATCGACACCTCTTCCGATAACACGGACGTCACCCTTCTCCCTGACTCCCTTTTTGTCAATGCTCTTGATATTGCTATTTTTGATAAGCTCGCTTCCCTTACTGCTTTGGACCCCTTCGCTTCTGCCGCTCTCGCTGCCCTGAATGAGGGAACTTCCCTTCTTCCTCGCTCCTCTTTGACCGACTGGTCTTTTTCCCATTCCAAATTGTATTTCAAAGGTCGCCTTTATGTTCCCCCTTTCCTTCGTGCCAATGTCGTTCGTTCTACTCATGAGTCCCCTGTGGGCGGCCATGGTGGCATTTTACATACTCAGAACCTTCTCTCCCGGGACTATTGGTGGCCTGGCCTTTCCTCCTTTGTGCGCCATTTTGTTCAGGGTTGTGGCACTTGCCAGGCCCATAAAGTAAATACTCATCCCTCCACCCCGCCGCTCTCCCCTATTTCGTCCTCTGCCACCCGTCCTTTCCAACAAATTTCCATGGATCTTATCACTGATCTTCCACCCTCCTCCGCCGCTGCTTTTGATTCTATTCTGGTCGTGGTCGACCATGGCCTTACGAAGGGGGTGATTTTGCTCCCTTCATCAGCAAACATGCAAAAATTCTGAATTATCTTATTAACACTTACTTATCTTATTTCAGAGTAAAATCTGAAATATCTGAAATAAGATATTTAAGATGATTTAAGATCAATTCAGATGAATATAATTCAAGGAAAATGACGAATCAGATATTTTAGAACTTTAAGAGTATGTCAGATAAACAAGGATGAAGAATACAAGATAATAAGATATTTCAGAACTTTAAGACAATTTCAGATGAATCAAGCTCAAGAGAGAATGATAATCAGATATTTCAGAACTTTCAGACCATTTCAGATGAACTAAGCTCAAGAGACAAGGATAATCAGATATTTCAGAACTTTCAGACTATTTCAGAGGAATCAAGTTCAAGCAACATGAAAAATCATATATTTCAGACTTTGTCAAAACATAAGACAATGACATCATTTGATCATTCAATAGAATCAGACATTCTAACCTATAAGATAAATTAAGATTATCAGTGGTTAAGGTAATAGTCAAGTAAGATTAGCAAGAGCTTCCAGAGATTTGGATAATTAGATATATAACATGTTTTCATCTTAGATCATTAAGAGAATGAGATATTAGTAGAGATCATGAAAATAATAGAATCAGATTATTTGAAGCTATTTAGAAGGTCAGACCTTTAACATTCCTAGTTATTTAGCAAATCAGACCACTTAAATCTTTAAGATTTCCATACATTAAGAAGCATGCACAATCATATCCATCTGAGTGGTTTAGATAGTCAGTTTATTAGATTAATTAATGTCATATTTGTAAGATAAGTTCAAACCATCCAGAGCTCAAGAAACTTATAAACCTAGATAATTCAGTGTGCTTCAGATCATTCTATATTTAAAACATCCAGATGCATTATTAGATTATACTATAAGTTTTTTAATTCAATAGATTATCATAATGTTAGATTTGTCAGATCTTAGAGTCATTAAGAATATCAATGAGTCAGATGTATTGATTAATATTCAAATAAGCCTTTGAAGATGATCTGAGTTTATTTAGAATGATTATAAAATCTAAATTTCAATTGTTATCAATATGAATAGTCCATTAGATATCTTAATTGCCTTTCAAGTTTTAATCAACTCTTTAAAATATATAACTAGACTACTCAGATCTTTCAGTGTCATAGACAACTAGGCTATATAATAAACAGCTAAATATATAGTCTCATACCATTGATATACAAGACATCAATGTATTTCAAATATTTTATACATTGAGACACTAGCATGGACTCAGAAGCCTGAGGAACATCCAGGAATCCAGGAAAAACAAGAATCAGTAATTCACAGTAAGAAGGATAAGTCATGAAGCTGCAAATAATATATATGCTTGGTAAGGCAAAGATAAAAGATGGAGTTTGGAAAACTGGGAGTACCAGGGAACCAAGAAGAGAAGACAAGAAATCTGAGATCTGGAAACTGGAAGTACTAGGGAACTGAGGAGAGAAAATGATGAAGAGAGACAAAAGTTAGGAGTACTACTAGAAGACCGAAAAGACAAAGGAATAATGAAGGCAAAGAGATTATAATAGAGATGAGTAAGGGAAATACATGCAGAGGAGCATAATTCAAGAGAATAGGTTAAGCCTTGTGGCTACTGGGGTGTGATGGTGCCAGGTTGGGGAAGTGCAGAGAGAGAAAAAAGATAGGGGTATCACATTCAATTATAACACTCTGAGTCTCAATATATAAAAAGATGGTAATAAAATAGCATATATGCACTGGTAACTTGCTAATGAATGTCATGGTTTGCTTGTGGTTATAAAATGAGAATATTCCTACTACTAGTATGTCCATATCCAATCCTCATTTCTGACCTCCTGGAAATTGCAACCAATCCCAGTTATACAAATCCAAGTTTTTATCATTTCCAAACATTATGATGATGCTAAGTTGTCTATTAAATAATTTTCTCTGAGATATCATGATCAAGATTTTGCCAGTGCTAAGTGAGCTGAGTGAGCATTATTCTATATTTACTGGCATGTTTAATATCTGAATATGTAAATCTCTCTTTTATATTCATAACATTTCCAATGTGATACCATAATATTTGAGTCATCTCTAACTATTCTCTTTATTCTCTTCATATTCAGTATTTGTAGCTGATAACTCAGCTTCTGGCTTACTACTATAGCTACCTAAAGCAGAGATAATAGCAGCAGCATATATAGGCTTTCTTTTTGTGTAGTAAATATATTCTATATCTATTAACTAGGAGTTGATTGTTTGAATATATATCATCACAGATAACCTTTGAGGCAAGCATGAGAATGGAATTAATTACATGATTCATGGCTTGTTGGAAAGTCATAAGCCAGCTACCCCTAGTAGAAACTTTGCTTGAGTATATCACCATAGCCAATTCACATATTTGCTATCACAGATAATGAAAACTTGCACCAAGCATCTTTCCAAGTACCTTTCTAATCCTTCATGTTATGGGAGCACAATCATATTTTAAAAAAAGCACAACTTGAACAGATGGAAGCCAACATCAGCAGAGGACTTTGGTGCTTACCACTATTTATATTTTACTGCTTCCTATTGCCCACTTGAATCCAGCACAAAAAGGAAAGGAAGCTAAAAAAGAAACCATATATCTTGTTGCTCAATATGCATGCCAGAAGTGTACCAGTAGTGATGTTTTAACTATGCTTGGACCTGTATGTACATGGCCCAAACCAGGTTATCCACTGCCATTGAGGTCAATTCATAATGCTTCTCATTTCCATCAATATCTTTTGGTAAAATTGTCTGAATTTCTTTCTCAGGTAGTACCTTTGACCAGCCACTGGCACCCTCAATACAGCTCACTTTGAGAAGGCAGGATCTTTTCTAGTGTAGTCACAAGCAACTATCCAAGTCATATGCCCATTTTATTACCTATCTCTTCATGTATTCAGAGTAGTATCTCCATTATATTTGAACACAGCCATCAAATCCCCCAGTTTCATTGCCTATATGTTGCATTGCACCAAGTTCATCCATAAGTTATATTTGTGACCCTTGTTCTATTGCAGCAACTTGAGGTATATTTTCCAACTACTCAGAGCTCATTGGATGAAGAGGCTACCAAGATTAAAGTTACCATGCCCATAGAAAAATATTGCAAACAGAAAAATATAGATATTAAATATCCAGTGGACATGAAATAACACTCACTCATTAGCAAAATTATAATCTCTCAGAGAAGATTGTCTAAGTCCTTTGTCTCATGAAGCTATCAGTATCTAAAGAGAGCATGCTAAAGTTAAGACTATTTAATACTGGCAAACAACTTAGCACTTATACTATGGTGATGTTGGGAACTATATAGTTTATACTAGTATGCCAGTAACCAGGGTTGAATATGGCTGCTGTAATCTATAGAAGATCAGAAATAAAGATTGGACATAGATATAGGGGCATCTCTATTCTATAACCATGGGCAGTTGCTTCTAAAGCCTTACTTATCAGTGATATCTATTTTGTTATGCTCTTAGTTAGTACTTAGAGAGAAACTTATGTACATTTAATATGAGATATATATTTTATAACTTGTCTATATCATAATGTGTACACCTATGTAACTTCTAAATCATGTGCACCCAACTACTAAATTGCACTCATTTTGAGGGGGTTTGGGACACACACAATATATATACTTATTTGTATTAGAAATTTGTCCTTCTCTTCATCAGGCTTGTTACAATGCATGTCATATTATCAGAAATATCTTAGGCTGTCAAGATCCTATTATGCTTTGTGTACCTGGTGTATAACTCTAACCTTCTAGTCTATAAGGCTAATTACAGCATGTCCAAGCTAGTCACTCAATACATGCTAATAGAATATATATTGCTTTCAATAGTAGTATCAATATAGACATGTCATGAATGCAAGCTTTGAAGAGAAAGGATAAGCAAGGTACATGGCAGTGCAGGGTATACTATACCATCTCATTGGATTCATCTGTTACATATTACACCAAAAAAATTGATATCAGATTTAAATTTTTCTCAATTTATGAGAAAATCATGCAATGACAAATTGAACAAAATGGTACAGTACTATCAGCTTATTACTGATGCAGAGATGTAATAGACTCAGTAGACTTCATAGTCCATATAATTATAACACTTCAGGTTTCTATATAGTATCTATACTAGAGAACTGCATGGATATAGGTAACCCACTGGTTATGGGTATAGGTGGGTAGCACCACTGGATACCCATACCCACACTGTGTGTACCAGGTAGTAAATTAATTGTACTACTATTCAGTAATAACAACAATCATTTTGCTGAAACCAAGTTACTAGTATAGCCCCTAACAACATTGGGGCAGATTCCTAGCTTTTATTTCCACTATGAGTCATGTTGTTCTGTCCTCATATTGCCAAGATAGTATATTCCAGGTGAAATATCATCATTTGTGATATTTATCTTAGTCACAATGTGTCTCAAGACTCTTAATTGAGCATATGATCAATAATACCATATAAAAATGTGGCTTGTCTGGAATTGGAATGACTGATGGTATTTTGATGGTATTTTTTGGAGTATATTTAACCTTGATATTATTATTTCACTGGTGTATATTATATACAACTTTAGGATAGATACTCATATCTATGCCATTTTTGCACCAGATCTCTGGCTTTTGTTACTATGGATAGATGCCCTTCAATGAATACTATATTTTATCTTACTATAGTGTAGCATGATTCCAACAATCAGATTTGAACAAGATTCTCAGAGATTTCTCTCTGATATATGCTGTTTTCAAGTTGTAAGCTTATATCTTGCTTGTTTCTCCACTCAGGCTGATCCTTATGATTCATGGTTCTATATGTAGTCATTGGTCTGTGCCACACTCAATACCAATATGCTCTCATCTAAGCATCATTTCCATATCCAACCCCTATACATATCAGTTTAGTTTTCTTCCCATGACTGCCAGTTTAAACTGTTATATATAATTATAAGGATATATAGTGTTTCTAACCTTTCTTATATCACAAAGAAGAATAGTATAGAGATGCTAGATAAGTGGAATGCCATTGATGATAACATTGTAGAGTAGATTCATGTTTGCTTTGCAATGTAGTATTAGAACAAGTCCTTGTTAATAGTGGCATAAGGTACTATGTTGTAGCTGCAGCTTGCAGGTGTGAACCCATATATATGGTTATCATGCTGAATTTACAATACCATAGGTGTTCATTGCTATCTGAAATTTTATTCATGTATTTATTGACTACTTGCTTATTTTATAGATTATATATGTTGTTGCAGAGCCTTGATTTGCTTAGAAACAAACATATTGCTAGAAAGTATAGTGTAGCCAATTTCTATGGACATCTGTTGACCACATTAGCAGAACAATATATAGCCTAGTATAGCAGAAGCTCTTGGAATATTATATGTTAATTGATTGCATATTGGTCAACTTGTTGTTAAAATGCAACTTCAAGTTAAAGGCAATCTGAGTCATGGTCATGCTATACAGAAAATGATTAATATCATATCTGCTACTAAATGAACATAGATTTACATATTTTACTGGTATTTTTCTCTTTTAGACTTATGGAAGAGTTTAGACTAATTAAACATGTCATATTAGATTCACACTATTATTTTTGCATCAAGCCTTCATATTGTTTCTATCAAGTATCTTATAAAATGTTATGATCAATTGATCAACTATACTATCTAGACAACAATAGACTAGCTCTGGGTTATGTATATAATATACTAGTAGTTAGCATTGTTAGCAAGTTAAATATATAAGGGAAGATAAATGTATTGATGCTCATTCTTGAGTCCCTCTCTTCAAGTAATAGTAAAAATATAATATATCCTAAACAACAATAATAGACTGGTCCTAGGCACAGCATATGTGGCAATAAGTATTAGTATTGGCAAGTTAAAAGATATAAGAGAAGAGAGGGGTTTAAATATTCACTATCACTTTTAAAAATTGTAATATATCCTGAAAAACAAAGCTATATAGCACATATACTAGTAAATATTATTGGCAAGTTGAGAGATATAAGAGAGAAGAGATATCTTAATACTCACTGTCCCCTTCAAGTAGTTTTGAAATTAAATCATGTTTTAAATAATTACAAACTAACCTAGATAATACTAAATAATATAGCAGATGTGATAGTAAGCATTGTTGGCAAGTTGAATGATGTAGAGAATAAAGATGTATCTTGCTCTAACAACAAACATGTTCCATTGATATTCTTCAGGGTATTTTAAGGAGCAGAAAATATATTATATCATATTACTATATCATATGCTAATGCATATGTGATATATAATGGTTTTCCTTATATATAATACTAAGGTACAGAAGTTACAGGCTCTTGTAAATCATGTTCTATGAGAACTTCTTCAATGTGAGAGAATCCATATTAGTTCCAACACATCTCTCTTTTCATCTGGTTGATTTTACATGAATGAGAACATCACTGCTATCATTGCCTATTAACCAGGACTATATAATTCTTAATCAATATATTTGCAAATTGTATAGGCAAGCATCATGATAAAAAATATTATTATAAATAAACTTTCATCAATATATGGTTAAAGTGACAATATACCTCTGTGGTCCACTGCAATATAAACATTGAGGGCTAGAATATCAGTAAAAGTATAAGCAATACATATAGAATCATATATATATTATAAACTTAATATAAAACATCACAGTATCTAATTTAATCCTGGCTAGTAAAATGAGTGTTTTGAAGTCCAGTTCAGTCTGAGCTGCTAGTGATTTTTTGACCCAAAAATGGAAAGACTAGACCAGATCTGATGGAAACCAGATCTAAATGGTTATTCATGACCAGTTTTTAGCAAAAACCAGTACTATGATTACTGGCATGTAAGCTTTGTGCTTAGTAGCAGTGGCTACACCAGATGTGGGTAACACTCATTGGTGTTTATCTGAGCCATAGATCACATAAATTGGCCCATGTATAGCTGAGATATGCTAGCTTCCAAGTGCCACTGGCATGTCAGTCACATATACAATGTAGTTTAACTTGCCAGTGAGTAAGATGCAATGAATATCCATTATAAACTTAACAATAGCATCAACAAGAACTTGTTCTATTGTACACAACATTAAAAGACATTTCTATAGGCATGATAATCAGAAAATCTGTTAACATAGTATGCATGAAAAGCTGTCAAAGAATGAGAAGAGGTAAGATCAACAGGAATAGGATCTTTTCCATATACTGGTATAAGGTGAGCAGAACGCATAATGCTATCAAGATGAATAACTGAAACAACATAGCTATCATCTTCATCTATCTCTGGCTGTACAATCCACATTCCAGTAGTTGGATCAGGCACATCACCAATTGGTGCAAACCAGCGCACAAGAGCACATGGATACTCTATGTTTCTAAAGGAGAAAGAGAAGAAAAGAATAATTTGAACCACATAAAGACCTTGAAATCCTGGTTGAGTGGCATCTTTTTCTGCAAAGACACAATCATATCTTGCATCTCCATGACGCCATTTTGGAGTGGCTCTAATAATCTGACGTTGCATTCCTGCTGTTCCACAAATGTCACTTGGAGCTGAAAAGACTGCAGATGCAGAAGAATATGTGAAAACATCACCACGAAAATCTGGACAGCAAGACAAATCAACATCAGCTCCAGAGACTGATGCATTAGGATTTCGTTGATCATATAGAAATCTGGCAACCAGCTCAGAGAGTGATGTAATCCCTGTTTCTTGAGAAATCTCTGTTATATTTCGTTTGTGACGTGGTGCTAAGATTAGATTTAATGTGTAAAAATTATGATATAATATATCAAGTGAAACATACTTGGTGTTGATAACTCCACAATAGCTTGAGGTCTTGCTTCACATTCATCTACCTCTTGTAGCATATGATCATCTCTATACCCCTCTTGTTCATCCCTACTTCTCTCCACTGGCATAATATAGGATTCACTCTCTTCAGGGAGAAGTGGTGTATCCAAGAGACCATTTGCAAGACGCTCAGCATGAAAGTGAATGAGTTTGTTAAGGCGTTGATTGAATAGCAACATCTGAGAAAGAGCATTATGTTTGTTAGAGCTTCTCCAAGGAATCTTGACTGCTCGGATATGTTTAGACTCTGTGATAGATGAACAGAGTCCATTAGGTGCTCCAAAGTCTTCAATGAGTTCTCTATAATGCTGCATTGCATGGATACGAGGGATGGAAATTTCACTGGGATAGACACCAAGATCTGTAAAAACAACACGAGCTCTCTTGAAGCGTGTGGCTGCATTATCCACTGCCACCAGATCAGCCTCATTGAGTGAAGACTGTCTAACAAGATAGCAAAAGTCAAGGAAGGCTGCAATTGCTTGTACCATTTTGTCAGGTACATAGCCTACAATGGCAGGTAAGAAAACCTAGAGGAAAATAAAAACATTGGTTGTAGAATGATCTTATTGTATAGCATAGTATTCATACCTTCATGAGGGCTTTAGAGTCATTGCCTGTCCATTGTTTGAATCCTCGTCCTTGTGGAAATCGTCGTAAACCTGGAAAAGGAGGTACTACAGCAATGCTATATAAATATATTATTTCAATATATATATAATATCAATGACAACTTCAACATACCGACGGTCAATATCAGACCAGATATTTTTAGCTCCATTTTCACCATAGGTATTGCAAAGATATTGTTCAACCCAGGAGATAATGTGATCTTTGAAAGTTCCCTTGATAATTTGATGCAACAGATCAGGTGCAATGAGTTCATAAATACTAGATCCAGGGAATGATGCAGTAAATGGCTAGTGCATGAAAATACATAAATGATTTTTTATATTGCTGCCAATCCACATACCAAAATGCCATCAACTATACCATATTCTTTCCATAGAGTTGTAGAAGACAAAGTTTCCATCACCAGCTGAGTATGCTGATGAGAACGAGGAAATGCATCCATGCTTGTATCAAGATGCTTGCGATGAGCTGTACACCTAAAATAATACTCAGAACTCATATTGCATTTTACAACTTGAATACAATAACATACCTAGCACACCATCCCTGAACAATGCAAGATAAAAGGCACTGCTCTGGATAGTCTGCAATGTATGGGCCAAATCTATAGATTGCTTGTCGATAATGACCATCAGGACACAAGGTAATCTCAGGTGTCTCCATTGAAGCTGTCATGGGACCAAAAATGGCAGCAAGAGATGTTTGAAAAATATGACGGCGAAATTCACGAAATTTGAGGTCATTTTGATATTGTTGTTCACCTAGAATGAATATTAAATAAATATCTCATCATGAAATCAACCTTGATATAAATATAAACTGACCTTTAGGAATGGACAAGAATCCAAGTAAACTAACTGCTTCTCCATGGGCACGGCGCATGTTGTTATGAACATTTCCTGTTGAGATATACAGAGGATAGTATTCATTGTTCCCACTAGCCACAGAAACTGTTGTCTTGTCACTGCCCAAGATAATGGGAACAAACATTGCTCCATGATTTGCAGGATTTTTTGCAAGGTCATTCTAGTAAATTTATAAGTAGCATGCACACCTGAGATAAAAACCACTAATGAAACACTAACACATTGCCTCCATGCCCAATTACCAGACATAAAGTTACCCCAAACTCGCTCATGCTGCTCTCCATAATCCAGGTGTGGGCTATAGTCAAAGTGACCATTAAAATCTGGATTGGATATTTGATGCTGCAATATAGTCTTGGGAGATCTAAAGACCACCTCATACTCAGCCTGCATCCAAGATGGTGCATCCACTGATCCTGCATCCTGGTGTTGAATGGTAAAGCCCTGCCAGGGAGCATCACCCTCTTTAATAGAGTCAATGGTGTGGTGAAGATGCTGGGAATTTGAGAATGGAGGTGATCCTCTTCTATCCAAAGCTGCCCAGACATCCATGAGTTCCTGTATATGCCCAGCTGACATTCTTGATTGATGAAATAACAGATCTGCAAGCTCAAAATGTGCACGATCTTCAAATGGAGCCCAAGGGCTAGAAGAGGGGATTTGAGGAGGAGGGGGTTCTCCATTAGGAAGAGGATCTCCATTTGATGGATCACATGGTATTCCTTATAGCATATGATATTAATTGTTAGCTTTGAACTTTACTTCAATGATAATTATAGTGTGCCAAGCTTACCATCAAGTACTGGATGATTTACACAGTATGCACCCTTTGGCACACTGGCATTGTCATCACCAGGGTTATCAGAACCAGAATACTCGCTATTGTGTTGCCTTTGCTCATCATGACTGGGCCCTGGGTATTGATATTGATAAGGCTTAGGTTGGGATTTTTGTTGAATACCACTCAAGGTACTGGCATGGGAAACATTTTTGTGACGAGTAAAGCCACTCAGAGACTGAAAACCTTTCCGACATTGATCATTGATTGGCTTTTCACAGAAGAACTTTCGAGGTTGATATTTTGAAGCCATGGAAGATTATTATACACTGACACCTAGGAGTATTATTAATTAAAGTCAAATTGTAAGTGGTGTGTGGGAATTCATACTTGACGCGTGTCAGCTATTTGAACGTGTTACACGTTGGCAACTACTTATTTGGACTTGCACATTTGGACTTGTGACACATGTTGAACTATGCTAACTCGAGCCAGTAACCGGAATGCTCACCCTGGTTTGGCAGATCTCCCAACACCCCGACACCCCCAACAAGAGTCGTCAAATAATCGAGTCACAGAGAGGACAGGCTCGTCTGAAAATGGTAACACGGTCAGGCAAATTGCACATCTGGAGCACGAGCTACATACAACAAGGCTAGTTCAGGCAAGCCAAGCACGAGCACCACCTGCTCCACCTGTCGTAAAGCGTGTTGCACAGCAAGAACGGACTGCAACTTCACTGAGCACGTCAGGAGGTCAGCATCACAGAAACGGAGGTACGTGCTTGCCTTAATTTTCTGGTACCTTTGATCACGAATCCTGATACTGTACAGGCTCCGAGTCTGGAACAACAGCGGGCTTAAAACAAACCCCTATGGCAGAGACGACTACCTCAGGAAATAGACTAGGTCAGTTCCACATGATCGAGTGGGTACATGGTGACTCACTCAGTTACCTCACAGGTTCCGGTACGATGAGGAAGCCAACTGCAACAAGAAACGGTGAGCAAAATCAGCCCCATATGGTCAAACATATGCGCGTGCACTCTATTCGAGCACACTAGATCACTCACCGAATGCAACTTGCGTAGGTACTGAGGCTACCGTGAGGCAAGCATGGGATATATCTGCAATGCCAATCAGGACAGGAAACCAGGCCCATACACCCGCACGTATGTACTCACTTGGTACTCGAGCGTATCCGATTGCTAACATGGCAATTTGAAACCACTTGGACACGACAGAGAACGCTGCGACAACAAACATGTCAGAAGGTCAATCCCCGGGCCGTGTGACAAACGGTATGCACATACATTGTGTTCAATCAACTCAAAACTAAACGAACAGTGTCAGATACTATACCTAAACGAAAAAGGGTCAATGGTGACCAAGAAAGCACGGAAGAAGGTCAGTACATGGCCTCATAGAGCGATCTGAGATAGAACTCACGCACGGCAATCGTCAATAGACAATTCTGACGCAAACAGTGAGCGTACCAGCAAGGGAGGAAACGGCGCACGTAAGGCTTCAGATCCACGAAAGAAGGCACGAGGAGAAACAAATGGTAAGCGGAGATCGTTTTGAGCGAGTAGAAAACAAATGCTCACCAGATGGTCCCGAAGTTACTGTCGAGGACGACGGGCACAGAAAGGGAAAAGAAAGGGCTTCAGAATCGCAAAGAAAGAGACGAGACGGTGAGTAATACTTCAATCACTTGGAGGCGAGTCAAAACGATACTCACCGACGACGTAGTCAATTCTGAGGACGAGACCGAAGACGATGAGATTGGAAACGGTGCACGGAGAGACCCAGGACCTCCAAGGAAAAGGGCTGCGATAGGCTTGAGAGACGCGGTGAACCGTAGGCGATCTGAACTCGACAGCTCGGCAGATAACCGCCAGGTAAGGCTTGAAGCGTCTTGATCGACCGTTATTGTTGATCGCTGATGTTCTGGAAAAGGATGGGAATGGGAAGAGTCAAAACGCCCCTCCCGCTGGAGGACAACGAGGGGAAACGAGCAGGAGAAGAGAGAACGATGGGGGCAGCGCTAACGCCGAGGGTGGCACAAGCCATGAGGTCGCCAAAAATGGCAAGTGAGTGCACACCTACCATGTCCTCGATCAAGCGCTTAACGCTAACGCCGCAGCACAAGCCTCGAGGTCGCCAAAAATAGCCAACCACAGTAAGTAGTACAACTCATCCACGAGCACAACCGCTGACGCTAAGTCTAATCGCGTACCATCCCTCAACGTTCTCGAACAACAACCGCCGGCGCTCCCCAATGCTATGTACTCGGATGACATCCGCCCATCGATCCGTCCATCGATCCGCTCACCACCAAGGCCACCGACCAAGAAACGCAGCGTCGCGTTCGCCCCAACGCCTGGCTCTCCCTCCCAACCTCCCGTCTCTGGAACTGTCCCAAACTGGCGCAGTGTTTCTCTGCGTCACGGTGATGCGCCCGGTTCGAAGAACTTGGTTCCACCGCGCTCACTGGCCACCCCACATATCCCTGCTGGCACAGCTGCACCTTCACGTTCTGCTCGAAATCTCGGTGAGTATTCTGTTCTTTCTTTTGATTTTGTTCGCTAACTAAAATCATGTATCTCTGTATACCAGATGTCGACGCGCCCCGTTCGAAGGACTCGAATCAATCGCGCTCACTGGCTGCACAGGCCTCCAAAGGTGCATCCACGACCTCACGTTCTGCTACAAATCCAGGTGAGCGTCTTCAATCCTTTCGTTCTATGTTCGCTAACTAAAAACATGTATCTCTGTATACCAGACGTCGACACGCCCCGCTCGAAGGACTCGGATCAATCGCGCTCACTGGCCGCACAGGCCTCCAACGGCGTATCCGCAGCCTCACGTTCCGCCACGAATCCGGGTGAGCGTCTCCAATTCTATTCATTCTACGTTCGCTAACTAAAAACATCTGTCCACTGTATATTAGATGTTAATGCGCGCTCACGTTCTGCTCGAAAACCAGGTGAGTACTCTTTTCCTTTCTTTCTTGTGCGTACTAACTAAAAATATGCATCAACCTTACACTAGATGTTATTGTAAATGCGTGTACGGGGATTGAAGATGGAAATGACGACTACGAGCCGCCGATTAGCGGAAACGATACCCCGCGAGTCCCGGGTCCGTCATCCAACCGCACTCACGGTCGCTCGACTGGCAAGCAACAGTACCCACCAAAGTCTCCAGTGGTCGTGAGACGCCAGGAGTACTCTGAGGCAGCCCCACGTAACGAAATGGCTTTCTGGGCTGCCATGGAGAGAAACGGTGTCGTGCGTGGAAACCGTCCATCAGAGAGCAAGTCGGACGAGGATGAGAACAATGACTCAGACGATCATGCGGACAAGGACAAGGATGTTCCAAACAAACAGGAACATAACAAACGTGGAGATCGTAGAGTCGAACACGCCAACGATGAATATGGTGGTGGTGACTATGACGAACAAGATGGTGATGACGACGGCGAACAAGATGGTGATGATGATGGCGAACAAGACCGACGCCATGACATCAGAGATCGGGACCATGCTAGACGGTCGAGTAAAGAACAACGTTCCCGCGTCGCCAAGAATGCTTTCAAGTCGTTGAATACTCCCAGTCGATATAGACATCAGGTATGCTACTGTACATTATTATCTGTTATCTGCTCAATGACGCCATGACTAGAATCCGCCCACAGTTGCGACTGTTCCTCAACCAAGGACTTTGATACGTGAGCATCACACCAGTAGTGAAGAGGACGAGGATCCTTCTGACCAGGATGATGGTGCCATCGAGTGGGTCTTTCGTTGTTACTGGGACACACACTGATCATATTGTAAAAGGAACAGTAATGGCACTCGCCGGTCCAAGAAAGACAAAGCACCGACCTTTCGAAATGAACATCTTCCCTTTCGGTCGTTGAAGACATGGCGGGGTATATTCCTTCCACTATGGTTGGATTACATATCCACATTTGATGAGCCATGGAATATAAGTGACGAAACTGAACAAATTCAGACCCTGTGGAACAAGGTATTCCCCAATATTGCCTGGGAAGTCAAGCCGAGAGATGACCCTGTAGCATATTTGGTGGGTTTCTTTATTGTTTATGTATTGATCCTGACTATGAATTGTTTTAGGTCCGACAACGAACTTATGAATGGCGGAATGGATTTGTTGCTCGAGCCAAGAAGGTCGTCAAAGCTTTCTTTGACAAATATGAAGAATTTCGGGCAGTCGAGGATCGTGCATGCTATGTCAAATGGGCCATTCCGAAGCCTGTTGAAGTCGTTGATGAGGATGGTAAGGTGCAGTTGAAGCAACCACTCATCTTTCCCTACATGTGGAAGGAAGTTGATGACAGAGATCATTCGAAGCCAGTAAGTGACTGGTAACTATGTTTAATGATGCTCATTTTTTGTAGAAAGGAAAGGGACCTTTTTTACATGAATGTATTCTAGGGACTTTTGCCTATCACCTCGAGCTCATCCAGCATATTCCAAGTCGAAATCAGCAACAGTCATTAGGTAGGCAACCTGGAGCAGCCCTTGCATTGGCCACTGTAGCTGTAAGTGTGATTTATTTGGCTACCAAGAGGGTGTTTAATATTTCTGCAGGTCGAGAAAGTATTTCGTCAATACTCTACTAGGGGCAAATTTGTTCCAGATAAAGTTCCATTCTCAGGAACTATGTGGGGTCATGCCACAAATGAGGTAATGGAATCAGTTGACCGTCTTTCTGCAAAGGGATGGAAGAAAGTCATAGAAGGTGCTGGTCCACATATAGGGATTTATCAGGTTCGAGCTTCCCATGCAATCAGAAGCAAGCATGGAGAGCCTTCTGCTCGAGCTGCTTGTTTTGAGGAAGAGGACTCGGAAGATGAGGAGGATGAGGAGGATTAAACAGAGATCTACTAGTGTTTCATTTTCAATGTGGAATGTTTTATAGCTGAATCCATAAATGGTCTTACTTTCTGATTGAACTGGAAGCTTGAAGCATGATTAATACATCATTGTTGATTTGTTTGAGAGCCTAACCATGTGATTTTATCTGATAGACTTGATACTCCTGTAACATGTTTAGTATATCATCTTGATGTCTGACCTTGCTGATGTTTCAATGGACTAACTATCCTTAGAATTTGAAGCTCATAACTAGTCAATATCCTGATTATTCAGACTACATTAATGGCTATAGCTCTTGCTAACCAATATCCTATATTCATTTGTATCTTAAAGACCTTAATAAAACTATGAACTGTCTTATCTATTCATATTGACATCCTGATGATCTTAATGAATTGTGATTCTAATCAATTCATTGGCTTGCTATATTGATCACTTGTATAATTTGTATTCTTGTTTAATTGGTGTCTGAAAGATCTTAATAAGCTAATGTACTGATTGACATATTATATTAACATCTTGATGAGCTTAACCAACTTGTGTTCTAATAAACTCACTGGCTTGATATATTGATTACTTATAACCTAATCCATAGATTTCTTGAAAATCTTTATAGACTAATATGCTATTTGGTATATGATATTGATATCTTGATAATCTTAATCAACCTACATTCTAATAAACAGACTGTCTTGACATCTTGGTAATCTTGATAATCTTATATTTTAATAAACTCATTGTATTGACATCTTAGTAATCTTGATAATCTTATATTTTAATGAACATACTGTATTGACATTATGATCATCTTGATTAACTTGTATTCTGATAAACCTACTGTCTTAACATATTATCTCTTATATTCTTATTTCATAGATAGACATAGCTGAAATAAGAGGATCTATGACAATCTGAATCTCTTATTTCTCTTATTTCTCTTATTTCAGACAAATCAGATGACTTAAGATCATTCAGAATTTTTGCATGTTTGCTGATGCGTGCGTGGTCTGGTCGCCTTCGTTCATGCCGTTGCACCGTTTTGGCATGTTCCACGGCTACCCGTATCTGTGCCATTTCCTCAGGATAAGGGCAAGATCGAGTGCAGCCGGAAGGCATGTGGTCATGAGCAAATGTGACGGCAACAATGCAGGTGGGAAAGAGCGAGACGGGGCGGGGAGAAAAGTGAGAGGGTGAATGAGGGTGAGGGCAAGGATGATGTGGTGTGACCACACGCCATGGTGATACTAGTAGCGTCGTCGTCATCGGTATGGTCATTGCACCGTGGGGTGGCATCATTGTCGACTTGTCGTGTCGTCATCACTGCGTAATCTTGGGCGTTTTGACGGCGACCATCTCGTCGTTGTGTCATTGTCATCTTGACATTGTCACGCACATTGTACTATTGTGTCGTTTCCGAGTTGTCGTCACCATTGCGTAGTCTTCAAGCACAGGTAGTGGATGGGTCTCAACAGCGAGTGTTCAGGCTGTCGTGCCATCATAGCATATTCTACCCGCACAGATTACCTGCCAGTGTGCCTGTGCAATAGGGTGAGGTCTACAACGGCATGAGGGATGTGCATGTCACGAGCGAGCGCAACAGCGACGATGCAGGCGACAAAGGTTAGGATGAGGGCAGGGAGGAAAGTGAGTGGGAGGACATGGCTGACCACATGTGGACTGGTGCGGCGACCGTACACTCTTGGCAGCACAAAAGAGTACATGGCAGTCAGCTCATGAGCTTCCACGTGATGTTGATGAGAGCCGCTTGAGCAGTTTGAGGGGCTCACATGGTCCCTGGAGGGAGTTTGTGAGGAGTGACGAGAGCCGCTCAAGCGGGTGAGGGGAGGCAATGAGAGGAGTGTGCAAGGAGGCAAACACCTTCGTTTGGACAGCGCTGGAGGCTCGAGTGGGTGAGGGTAGGTTCACAACGTCATTGAGAGGTGTTCATCTGAAGGAGAACACCCTCTTTTGGAAAGCAGACGAGGTTCCTTGAGAGGAAACCCCTTTTAGGTGGTTATCGATTCACTCAAGAAGCACCCCTAATAGGGTATAGGGGCCTCGCGAAAGTTGTTCCAAGGGTGATAATATCACAGCTGTCCAGCTGTCTAGCATACATAGTTCATCAATTTGAAAGAGTCAGCCTGCCATTACTAATGGCCTTCAAGTTACTTGCACAGTCGTATTAGGCACACACATTATGTAAGATCCTAGTACGTATCATATCTGGTTTATGTTAAAGTAGTACTTGTTCCTTGCCATCGTTTGGTTGCTCCCTCATCGCTGTCGAGTCGTGATACTGATACTGAATTGTTGTATGAGGCAGGGAGAAGGCCGAGGACGCAGGTACTCACCATCGTCGTGTTGTCGTCACGTCTTCGCGCTGAGTTGTTGCGACAGGGAGAGGAGAGAGAGGCGTATGGATGGTGTGGAGAAGCGCATTGTCAGCGTCGTTGTTGAGCTGTTGCACAAGGGAGGGAGGCGGGTCAGAATCATGGTGTGGACGGAGACGAAGACAAGGACTTACCGCCATCGTCTCCTTGTCTCCCCATCTCCTCCCCATCTCCTCGTCTCCTCGTCTCCTCTTCATCGCTGTCGAGTCATGATGCCGAGTTGTTGTGTGAGGCAGGGAGAAGGCCGAGGACGCGGGTACTCACCATTGTCGTCACATTTTCGCGCTGAGTTGCTGCGACAGGGAGAGAGGAGAGAGGAGGTATGGATAGTGTGGACGAGCCCATCGTCGGCATCATCGCGCTGAGCTGTTGCACGAGGGAGGGAGAGGGTCAGGATGGTGTGGACAAAGATGAAGATGAGGGCTTACCGTTGTCGTCTCCTCCTCATCGCCGTCAAGCCGTGATACTCGATTGTTGTATGAGGAAGGGAGAAAGCCGAGGACACGAGTACTCACCGTCATTGTTGTCACATCGTCGTGGCATAGGGCATCGATATTGTGTCATCGTCACATCTTCGTGCTGAGTTGTTGCGCGAGGGAGAGAGGAGATAGCAGAGTATGGATAGTGTGGATGAGCGCATCGTCAGCGTCGTCGTGCTGAGCTATTGCACGAGGGAGGGAGGAGGGTCAGGATGGTACAGATGAGAACGAAGACGGACTTACCCTTGTCGTCTCATCGTCTCCTCATCTCCTCCTCATCTCCTCATCTCCTTCTCGTCGCGGTCGAGTTGTGATGCTGAGTTGTTGTGTGAGGGAGGGAGTAGGCCGAGGACGCGGGTACTCACCATCATTGTTGTCACGTCGTCGTGGTGTAGGGCATCGACATCCTGTCGTCATCATGTCTTCATGCTGAGTTGTTGCGCTGTTACGAACCCCGTTCATTCACCTACCTTTTTTACTTATTTTTTTACTTTTCAAAGTCACGTGACCTGCTTAGTCAGCCCTCACATGATCAGTCACGTGATGTCACGTGCCACTGTCTTTATCTAT
>JBBPLX010000349.1:0-26975 GCA_038090015.1 Leccinellum albellum | reverse complement strand
AGGGGCGACGAGCGAACGGGTGGAATTACACCGCTTCGACGGAGGAGCTTGTCGTTTATGACTTGGCAATCGACCTTGGGGAAGATGCGAACGTGTCGTGGAATTGAGGTGGTGAGGTCAAGGTCGAGCTTGAGCGCTTGAGTACGAGAAATTCTGAGGTTCTCCGGGGCCACTTATGAGAAGGAGAGTGGTGGTGTTCTGTCTTCGAGGTGATTCACTACTGAGTGGTATGTAAAATTATGTGAAATATACAGAGTTGTCTTCCTCATTATACTCGTCCCAAGCATTGTCAACTATTCGGAATTCCCCATGATTTGCTGTGTGGTATTGCAGCCTGAGCGAGTTCTTGCTGTGGACCCCGTTCATTCGATCAGAAATATGCACTGCAACTGTCTGCGACTGGCCACCTTTATGAACCCACCGCTGCAGAATTATCGTCACTCAGAACCTGCTCACAATGATTGCATTCCTCCGTGCTCTTGGACTTCACTTCCTGCTCATGTACATGAATCTACGTAACCAATTCTCTAGCCCAGCAAGTTCTCCCCTCGACTCGGATTCGGATTCATCACCCACCAATAAACGTGAACATGTCTTTGTAACGCGTGCGTAGAAATTTCGCATTGGCATCCCCTGGAGACATCGCAACTGGGACCATTTTGCACGTCACGGAACACTGGCGCAGGGTCCCAAAAAACTGCTTGACAGCGGACTTGGCCTCGCCCACAAGCGTCGCTTGAAGCTCTTGGATATTATGCAGTTATCGGCGTCCGCAAGGTGGACTTGCATTCCTTTCTGCCTGTCAGACTGCCCAAGGAGATGAGACGAGGCTGTCACTGAAGACGACTGCTTTTGTACTAATTTTACTCTTCTATGCTACTCTTCTCCTGTGCGAACTAGTCTATCGAGCAAACATGCTTAAATTTATATGGAGCAATCGTACAGTGTACACCCCGCAGCAAGACTATATATCATCCTGGCGACTGATTTTCAGCAAAGTTTGTCCATCCCAAATGTCGGTCACTTGAATTGCATGGCCTAGTGAGGATTTTCCATATCTTGGTGTAGAAGGACGATACTTCGCCACGATCACTACGCTCGCATTGTGCGGATCTCACTCACCTCCGGTTTGTTGCGCCGCTGACATGAGGTCGGCATCGTGTTCTTACACCGAATGAACGTCCATGCACACCTATTCCATGGTGGACGTTTTCCAACGGAAATAAACAATCCATACTCTGCAATTTGCATGAGCGCCATCCTGGCATGTAGTGTACACTGAAACTCGGCTGCCTATAAATTTATGTAAGTTTCTCTAGCCACTCATCCCCACCGCTTCCCAAAAGTCTTACATCTCCGCACACGACGCATACATGCTGACATGCCCCTGCGTGCCGTCGCCGCGCGGCGTGATCACATCAATGCATAAATAATTGCCGGGTGATGGCGTCTGTGTTCAGGAGCTAATCGACCTGATCCATGCAGCCATGCCGCGAAACATGCTCCGTTTCTTCTGTACAGTGAATGTATTTTGGCGAACTATGCATGTCGTAGAGCCGGATGAGGCAGTCGTAGATGGTGTACTCGAGGGGGATGCGCCGCCGTCGGATCCTGTTCCCGAAGACGAACTGGACGAGTTGGTGCCAGAAATGAACGAGGCAATAGGCGGGCCCGGAAAAGCATAGTACTGTATGGGCGTGTTGAAAATGGTGGGGTCGTAAATCCCGGGATCGTTGTCTGAATAGCCTCCGGGGAACTTGACTTCTTCGCTCGAAGTGGCCATTCCGACTTGCGAACCTCCAACGTTGACCTGTATTCAAGGACGAGGATTGAACGATCTGGTAAAGAGGCGTACGGTGCGCAGCGTTACCTGTGTGCAAGACGGATAGAACTCCGCACCACCTATCGTGGTCGCAAGATGGAGCGCGATGATCTCGTGGCGAATGAGATATTGCCCGTTTTGCAGCGTGGATGGGATGGTGATGTTGGCAGGGTGACCGTTCACTTATTCAAAAAACGCGTCAACGAAGAGGCGGATCAGTATATGAACCGGAAAGACATACTGATGTTCTGCTGATACCAGGTGGTGTTGCCCGGTTGGAGGCCTGTTTCCTCGATCTTGAACCACTCGGCATCGGTAGGGTCATACTGGTCACATGTAGTGTTACCGCACGATGTCATATAGGTGATGATGGGACCAATGTTGTGTGGCCACTACCCCCGAACGGTTGGAAACCCGTTTACTCTCCGAGCAAGATATGAAGGAACTCACGTTGGTGCCGTCGCCATCTAACCAGAACAATTGTAATTGACTCCCGGGATTCGCGTCGGCAACGAGGGTAGCTTTCTGTGCATCCTGACCGCAGTTCAAGTATGGATTTGAAGCACCCTTCACAGGGTCGATGGTATTTATCTGGCGAACGATGGAAGGAGTCGGCTCGGCGTTGGGTACATTTCCGCTGTATGCCGTCCCATCGATGGTTACCTGCGCGACGTAACCATGTGCGCGAACAGGTACTAGAAACCAGGCGAAAACTAGGGTGGTGAGCCAGAATGACGTTTGCAAATGCATTGGCAGAAGACAGACGATGCACAAGAGAATAAAAAAGTAAAAAGTAAAAAAACTATGCACACGAGAAAGAGGAAGTTGATATGATGATGGGCCTGGTGTCTGGCGGTGATAGGGCGAGATATAAAGTTTATCCACGAGGTCGCCTTGTGGACTTCCATTTCGCAACGGTTGTAGTGCCTCGGTGTTCGTTCCGGATCAAGCAAGTACGGAACACGAGGTTGTCCGCGGGAGGAGTGCCACCAAGAGATATGATCCGCGCGTGCCTGCTCCTGGCGGTGGCAGTGTGCTCCACTTTTATTTTGCTCTCTACGAGCACCTCTGAATCGTCCGTACGTACTCGCCTCGAATGAAACTCGGGTTGCCCCGCAGTCGACATGTAACACCAATGTCATACACGGCTAGCCTCGAGGCTGCCTCGTGGACCGTGTGGAACGAATCACACCCCCACAGTGCCTTGTTATCACCCGGCTTTCGTAACTCAAACGTGTGCGCGATCGCATCAGGAACCACGATGTGGCACCCCAGGATGCATATCGAGTCGGTGCTGTCTGTGAGCATGCTTGATGATCATGGATGGCGCGTTGGGCGCAGTACAGCGGGCCACGCCCCTCCCACGAGCGTTTTATCTCTGAACGTGCAGCTACTGGATCGACAAGTGGTTGTACCGTGCATTTTTAATCGGGATCGGGCGCAGCATTAGAAAAACTGAATTCTTCCACAGCAAGGAGAATAATCCAAGAGAATGGAAGTTGAGACGCCGAAGGTTAGGTTGGACCTCGCCAACTTCGATGCGCTCCATTCTCTCCGGACCTCCCGAGATGAAAACTCGTATTGGGTCGAACTATACTATAGTCACATCACAAGAGTCGATCGTATAATCACATTCTACACCCCCTTGCATATGCCACACACTTCATCAAACCTTATCAAACCACACCTCTGCACGATCTCGCACCGTCCCATGCTTGCGTTCTCGCTCTATCAACTCACCCACCAGTCCACTCAACCCAAATCCAACCACATTTCCGTCTTCCACGACAAATTCAGCCCACCTTTCTGTCGCACCGACACTCAACCTCTCAAAGGGCGTCTCATCCTTGCCATATCCATTTGGGTATAGGGTCGTGAGGTAGAATTCAAATAAGGCGCCACGCCTGGCATGCATGCGAACATGCGAAGACCATATGCGAGGCCACTCTGCGAGCAGATCGCCGGAAGGGCTTGAGCTACCTTGTATGCTGTCCACGGCGGTGAAATTGGATCGAAGGTCAGCGCAGTATGAAGATACGCTAGTGGGTGCACACAGCACAAAAGATCCGTAACCAGGATTAGTGTATGTCCCAGCAAGGGCATTCAAAGACAACGCAGAGTTCTCCACATCAGAACTCGGTTCTATCGTCGCGACATTACTAGAACGAGAACTAGGGCCATCCGTCAGCAAGAGAAGTGAAGTGAAGTGAAACCCTACCTAGCGGGAGTCAATGGGCTAGATAGATGCAGTGCCGAATCAAGGATACGCTCCGAAATCAGCCCCACGGGCTCAGCTTTGCTTTCACCATTTGCAAATATAGTCACACCAATCTCATCACTCGGAAGGAAAGAGACAAGGGTAGAGAGCCCGGGAACGGAGCCTGTATGATAGACAACCTAGAGAGCCATCTGCATCAGCTATCGGATATGAGAGGTCAAGATGTCCAACTCTCACATCGTGCCCGCGGTATGAACTACGGAACCAACCCATGCCATATCCAACGATGGAGTGTTCCGGGTCCGCTGGGTGGTCGGCGCAGACGGAGTAAGAGTACGATACATTCTGGTATACAGATGGTGGAATAACAGTTCGATTGCCATGAATGCCTTTGCTGATCCACGTCGAGATCCATTTGGCCTGCAACGTGCGTTTGGGGTGAGTGAACCGTGCGAATATCGAAGGGAGTATCCAAGGACGAACCATGTCCACAGAATTCGATATGATCCCTCCTGGACCAGCCATCACGGAAGCCATTTCTTCGGTAAAGCACGGCGCCCTGCGGCCCTCCTTCGTCCACCCCTGAGTGAACTTGCCAGTCGCCTCGGCTTTGGTGGGGGAAAATGTCGAAGACGTCATCTCCAGCGGGGCAAATATGCGTTCTTCCACGAACGATGTGTACGGTCGGCCAGAGTACGTCTCGATGACTTGGGCGGCCACCATGTACATCTGACGCGAATCAGTCCGGAGAAGCATAAAAGACAGAGCTGGCGTACGATGTTGTTGTACGACCAGTGCTCTCGGAGCTCAAACGCTGGTCGTAGATATCTCAATCGCCTGATCATATCCTCTGGGGTGTCCGACGGTCCGTACGAAGCGTCGTGGCTGGCGGTGGTCGCATGAGCGAGGATGCCACGAGCAAGCGATGCGAGGATACGAGCTTACCGCGGCAGCCCAGAGACGTGAGAGAGGATATCCCGCAAATTGGCTCTCTCCGATGCCCACTCGTCCATGAGCTGCCAGTCTGGCAGCACGTCCCTCAATCGCGTGTGCCAGGTCAACTCGGTCACGCCAGACGGGAGCGCAGTGACGTTGTTGCCGTTTGCAAAGTCGTCGATGAGGAGACCCAGTGCGGTCGCACAGAACGCCTTGGACACCGACGCCATGTGGAATAGCGTCTGGTGAGATTCGAGACGTCAGCCAACGAGCGTCTGCTCATCTGGTCAGAGACCGCACGTACGTCTGGGGTTACTTCATCCCGATCCTCCGTTCGATAACCCCACGTGTGAAACTCGGGTTCGCCATGCTTTGGAATGACGGCGACAGACAGTCCAGTGATGTTTTCAAGCGCCAACGTCTTCTCGATGAATGTCGAGAGTTGTGGAGTGATAACGTTGCTTGTGGCAGGCTCCGCGTGTGAAAGGCCAAGGGGAATCTGGGAAAACAGATCGGGTAATTGCAAGGCCACCAGTGCCAACCCGACACCAGCTGCGAGGAAGAGTGCCATGATGATATATCACCGCTCAATCGGTGCAAGCGCGTCAAATAACCAACTCAGTGAGGGATGGGAAATCATGATGCCGTTGTCAAAGATACCACGAATCAGGTCATGTTACACACACATTAATATTGTTAGAACAGATGCAGGTATCTATACAATTGCCGTATATACTACATACAGTGCAAGCGAAGGAAAGAGATAAGCGATAGATCTACAAAAGAGTGGTACAGGACAAGAATGAACGAATACAAGCGGATAAGTTAGTCAAAATGATGAAGAAGCGATCACTCGTGGGATAACGGGGGGGACGAGGAGGGATAAACATGCCAGGCGTGCATCGCGACTTGCGCGACGGAAATGAGGTGGTCGTGTCCTTGCCGAGGAACTTGTGGGTACTGGCCCCACTTGAGCACGCAACGACCGAACCACCCTGCCGACTTCGGCAATGGCATCGAGCCTTCATGATAATGGTGATCCGCAGGATCGCACCCGTCTACCTCCCCATGATTACCTGCCTGGAGCGCGAGTTATGAAAATAGGAGCATGCAAGGTCACGTTCCGCGGCGGACGAGACGACGCTTGTGCGTCCTCCTCTTCGAGTTCCCACGTTTGGCGAGCAAGTTGGTGGGAGACGTTACATAACAGCTTGTTCCTGAAACAGCATTTAAATTTCCAGAAGGATGCGTAGAAGGATTGGGTGTCGGCATGGTTGTGTTCGTCGATGAAGGAGAGGAAGTGTTAGTGGGAACTGTCACATTTTGAGGAGAAACGGAAACAAGAAAGAAACAAGAAGAACTGAGATAAAATCATGTAGAAGAATAAAACTCACTACCTGAAGCTGGGTTCGTGGATGGAGTCGGTGATGTGGCAGAGGAGCCATTGGTAGTACCATTGGGTTGAGTGCCACCTTCGCTCCCACCAGTACCAACGAAGGCGGCCACAGGGGGACCTGGGAAGGTGTAAGTGATAGGTGGGTCGTAAACCTGTTACTTATTCTCAATGTTTATTCAAGGAGTCAGATCCCGGGACGCTCACGGTAGGGTCAAGGATCCCTGGGTCAGTGTCTGCATAGCAGCCAGGAAAAGCGCATTCTTCGCTGTCCGTTGCTGCACCAGTGCCAGAGCCTCCAATGTTTAGCTGGATGCAGGCCGGGTAAAACTCCGCGCCGCCAAGTGACACGGCGATCTGGAGGGAAATGAGCTCTGACCGAAGGAGGAAACCACCGGGAGAGATGTTGGAAGGAATGGTCACGTTCGCAGGTACTCCTTCGGCTGTATAGCCCATCATTTCATGGGTGCCACATGTAGACTCATAGATTGACGTACCGATGCTGCCCTGATACCAGGAAGAGTCGTTCGGCTCAACACCAAGTTGGGAAATCTTGAACCACTTGGCATTAGTAGAATCAAAAGACGAGCAAGAACCACTGCATTTGGTCATATAATGCATGACCGGTCCAACAGTGTGAGGCCACTATCAGGAGAACTCAGAAACCACAGCAAGGATAGAATGATAAAGACCTACGTTTGAGTCACCGGTAGAACCACCGACCCAGTGAACCTGGAGTTGGCTTCCTGGATTAGCATTGGCAACATTGGCAGCTAGGGTCGCGTTCATGCCACAATTCATGGATGGGTTGGTCGAGCCCTTGACGGGGGATATTGTCGACACCTGTATAAGGAAAGATGTTTAGTGTCATAAGAACACTTCACGCAAGAAGACTAACTTGTCTGATGACACTAGGGTTCGTGGTACCACCTGGCTCGTTGCCAGAGTACACTTGACCGTCGATGGTCACAGACTTGATATAGCCATGGGCTGAGACGAAGATGGGCAATAAACCAAGGATGGAGAGAAAGAGAATGGGTGTCATTTGAGGGATGGTAACTGATGGGCCCGGTCAACGGGTAGTCTAAGTAGGTCGACGAATAAAGAAGGGCGAAGGAGAGATAGGCACGAGAGCACTGGACCAGAGAATTACACAGGCGTGACGGGGCAGAGAGGTCCTAGGCGGGAGAATACTTATAGCCCTTACATTGGTCTGCGCATGGAGATGGGGCGGACACCGCACACCACGGAACTCTACAGAAAAGAATACGACAAGAAGCACGATGCGGTACACTTCGGGACGTCAAACCGCACCTGATTGGTGAATGGATACACACTCGTGTGCTTGTCCGCCTCGAGGTGGGCGCCTCATGCCCGGATAACGTGGGCCAATCAACGTGCTTCTGGGATGGTCATCGTGTCTAGTTAATCATAGGTGGTCCAGGAAACGGAGAACTTGAAAGACGGAGTATGCAGACATCCATTCTGGGAATGAAAAAGGTCAGTTGCCTGGTCCCTGTCGGGTAAAGTAGTGGGATAATGAACTTGAGGAATTTGCTGCTAATTTAATCGAACATGCCAGTGGGTGGTGCTGGCAGGACAACCTGCGCAGTGGATGCGTTGTTATGAACTTGTATATCCACATGATCCGGTCTCAGATAGCAAGTTCGAGCGACAATAAATTGTGCACAGCCACCTAGTGGACAATGAAATCGGATTACAATAGGAGGTTGTCATGTCGATCATCCATAATGGATTCGTTCACAAATAAAAGGTGAGTCTCTACCAACTTTTTCGTTATTCATTCTCTTCCATTCTCTTTCATTTTCACTCCAGTCAATCCTTGATCTCGCTGGGCGGGTTAACATGATCGCGTCTACCCTTCTGTCTCTTCTCCTTCCTGCTCTTGTGTCGGCCCACGGTTATGTCACGCAAGTATCAGTCGACGGCAAAGTTTACCCGGGTAATAATGTCGGTACTACCCCGGCCGTTCAATCAGTCATTCGTCAGGTCAACACCAACAGCCCTGTCAAGGGTGCATCCAACCCGGATCTCAATTGCGGTCCCGGTGCCCAGCTTGCTTCACAAGTCGCCAACGCCAACCCCGGCAGCACCGTCCAGGTTCACTGGGGAGGTGGTACAACCCCAGGTACCAATGTAAGTCATGTTCCCCCCCACGAACACGTACTCACCTATTTTTAGTGGCCCCATACCACTGGTCCGGTTATGCACTACATGGCGAAATGCGATGGTTCCTGCACATCTTACAACTCGAACGCTGCAGAGTGGTTCAAGATCTCAGAGCAAGGCCTCCAACCTGGTAATACAACCTGGTACCAAGCAGAACTTCGTAAGATATTCACCCTGAAAGTTCTGAAAGCATCGCTAACTCATAGCTCAGAGTCTGGATCCCCAGCGACGGTCACCATCCCCTCTAACCTCGCTTCGGGAAACTACTTGCTTCGCTCTGAGATTATTGCGCTCCAACTCGCGATGTCAGAAGGTGGTGCAGAGTTTTACCCCTCCTGCATTCAAATGTCCATCGGTGGTTCTCAGACTGGCCAGCCCAGCACCAATGAAGAAGTCATGCTCCCAGGTGGTTACACCGATAACGATCCTGGCATCTTGACTCCCAACGTAAGTTCATCGCCGGATTGGATTTGTATGCACACCATTGATGGTCCTCCTAGATCTACAACCCTCCTATTATGTACACGTTCCCTGGTCCGCCGGTCGCCTCATTTATCGCTGGTGGTTCTAGCACTGGGCCCTCGGGTTCAGGATCTCCTTCCCTCCCCCCTGCTTCCTCCCTTCCCCCTGCTTCCTCCCTTCCCCCTGCCTCTTCCCCCTCCCCCTCGCGCATGCCTTCCCCCGCGTCACCTGTCAACGCCGGAGGAAACCCCATTCCTTCTGTGTCCCCCTCTCCCTCACCAACTACCGGGTCAGGTTCCTCGTGCATGAGCAAGCGATCCAGCTCCATCGCACACATCGTCGGGCAAGGGAAGAGAATGCATAGACGTCGCCGCACCCCTCACTAATCGTGAGGTTGGGATCATGTTTCGGCCTTCTTTCTCTGCGAGCTAATGCTGCATCTCTGGATCAGGTGCAGACGTAAATAACTAACAATAAGTTTCAAGTCGAGGGTATGCAGATATGCATGCCTCGCCGGGCTCGACGTCCGTGTAAACAAGTACAGCCTGGGGCTGCCCTCTACCATCGTGTTGTGGATTTATTGAGTAGAGTCATCCATCGTGTAGCCATAGTGCATGCTCATGTCATTCGTTCGATTACTACTTAGCTGCGTTATTAGCTGCTTTCATCGTGAATCGCATTGTTATTGGTGCTGTATCTATCCGTATGATTGATCGTCTGGTTCCCATACGAACACATTTTCACAGTTTCTTGTTCTCTACGATCCCTTTCAAAAGAGACTTGGTCACTGATGGTATGTCGGACGTCCCGCCATGTCACACCGGGTTCTTCAACACCCACCTTTGCGAACGACGATCGCGTCCATTTCAGGAGGAGGCAAGGACACGGGAGACTTGAGAGAAAGGATCGGAGTGAGCCCAGGTAAGAAGTTCGACTTATACGATAGTTTCAGGTCGTCGAGGGGGTTGATTCATTTGATCAAATATTCACATGCTAAACAAATTTACGTCGTAAGCATCCTAGACCAGTCCCATCTCTAGATCCTTCCAGCCTCCATCGAGGTTGGAAAGCTAGCTCGAGCTAAGGCTGATTGACATGTCCTGGTATCGACGGCCATCAGATGTGCTCAGTGGTGTGTACCGTAGCGGGGATTCATGACACGTGCACTTCGAAAACGCTCGGTGCCGTGGAATACGGCTGGGATGACGTCCTGTGCGAACATCGTGGAAAGACAGGCACGCGCGGATTCCGGAGGTGTGGTATCGCCCGTGCCGGTACATGCCTGCGAAGGTCCACGAGACGAGCGGGCGGGGATGCAATTCATGCCGTGAAACGCACCACTCCAAGCGCCCACTCATCGTACATAGTCGAGGCAGAGTAGTTGCAAGCATACTTCCTACACACATCCCACATCTGTAAAGTGCACAGTGAATGCGCGGGAACACGGAAGGGAAGACGTATTGGAAAGGACACCGAGGTGTCCACCTAGCTGTCGGCGTTATCAACGGACTGAAATAAATACACAGCATACGGGATGCTACTGGCACAGCGGCATGGCGTTGCCGAAGCTCGAGCGCCGGGGCAGTGGATACGTTGAAGGTTTCGTTGTCAGTATGTCTCTGGGGTGGGTGGATCGTCAGCAGATGATGTTATTCTAGAGTCGACCAACCCAAGGGGGGTCAAGTTCGATGTTGCTGACTAAGTTGACCCACCGCCGTACTGCCACCCGCTGTGGACCTCATTCTTCTATCAGAAATCTGCACTTTATGAAGCCACTACTGCAGAACCCACATCGGTCGGAACTTACCAAGATTCCTCCGTACTATCAGACTTCATGAATCAAGACAACCAGTTCTCTAATCCGAGCCCTCAACGGCAAAAGAGATCGCGCAACTCTAAGTCGGATTCGCATTCATGCGAACATGTCTTTGTAACACGTGAGTAGTAATTTCGCGGTGCTATCCATCCAGACATTACAAACATACCTCTTCAGTCATACGTGCCACGGATGTTGCCTCCGGCCTCCGTCGCATACCAGCGGGCTTCCATGTCATTGTCGAAGTTGATGGAAGGATCACACAGACATCAAACAAACCTGTGTCGACAGAGAAAGATGCCGTAGAATGGGATGAAGAGATCCTCTTGTACGTGATTCCTTGCCAAATTTCTGTTATCCTTCATTAAATAGCCGCCAAGGTCATCGAATCAATTAGAGTCTTCCCTTTTGTTTAGTGTCTATGCGTCATTCGAGCTTGAACCGAGGCTAGGAAACGGAGAATTGCTCCGTACATTCAAGATCACCGTAGGAGAAATGTTGTATCATCGGGATGAACAACTTCAGCGTGAGCAACTCCTTTGTCTGTTGCACACACTCCTTGACATCTCCTCGTAGCCATCGACTCTATTGGGCAAAAGAGTAATGTCTTACCACTGTGTTCTTCCCTTAGCATCATCATCGAGCGACGTATTTGTGATGCGAACGAATCCTGTCCTAAACTTGACGTGAGCAGACTGTTCATCATGCTGTAGTCATTTTCTGATGTCGCGGCAATAGCTACCAGAGTCATGCGAAATGAATGCGATGGAACAACTTACTGATGAAGGACACCGCGCTCTTCTACGTTACCGCCAGCTGGAAGACCAAATGGATCTGGACGCAGCCATCCGGAGCTTCGAGCATGTTCAGGAGATTTGCCCCGTAGAAGACCCGAATCGCTCAGCCGTTCTATTCAATTTGGCCAATGTAAAGTTCATCAACTGTCAAGCTAACAACCGATACCTTGACCTAGATGGACCAATCGGATTATACCGGGATGCTCTACGACTTCGCAGCAAAAAAAAATCTGATTATTGCGCAACGGTACTGGAACTTGGTCTTGCGCTACTTTCCCGGTTCCAGAGGCGAGGATTCGAGTTCGACAGGGAGGAAGCGAGGGATCTACTGGCAGAAGTGGTGGAGGTCTCGGGTGCAGAAAGTTATGCATACCGAGCAGGGCTTTTCGCATTGCAGATGACCGAGGCTTCGATGCTATCGGTGGAAGCAGCAGACCATGGATCCTCACCGGCAAGGCAAGCGAATGGCGACGATATGATACAGAAGACGCGGGACCTGCCACGGAACATGTCATACTGTAATGCTCGGCGACCTGCACTCCTCATTCACCTTGGGGCGCTGTTATCCGTTCGGTTCGAACGCAATGGGGTGCTTGCAGATATCCAGGAGGCAATTTCTATTTTCGAGTATGCCGTGGATCTGACAACCAATGGTTATCCTGGTATCCTATCCCTGTTGAATGGCTTTGGGATTGCGCTGCGGCTTCGCTTCAATCACCTCGGAGACCTGGCGGATTTAAACCGGTCTGTCTTAATATTGGAGGAGGCAGTGTATCTGATGCACGACGGTTATCCAAACAAGCTAGCTCTGTTGAATAACCTCGGAAACTCGTTATCTCGTCGCTTTGATCATCTCGATGATAGAGGAGGCTCCCCGAGACGCTCCAAGCGACTCAACAATGAGCTCCCGAGGTTGCTCAAGCAAGCCGGTTTGTCTGGATGGCCGTTGTGTGTAAGGCAGACACCTTGCAGATCTGGACAAGTCCATCTCGATGCAAGAGGAGGCTGTCTGTCTGACACCCGACGGTCATCCAGAAATACCGGCTAGGTTGAGCAACCTTGGGAACTCATTATTTCGTCGCTTTCAGCATCTCGGAGACCTTGCAGATATCAACAGGACCATTTCAGTGCAAGAGGAGGCTATCCGTCTGATGGCTTTCGGCCATCCAGACAAGCCACGTCCATTAGGCAACCTCGGGAACTTGTTACTGAGTCGGTTTGAGCGTCTTGGAGACCTCGCGAATCTGATCAAGTCCATCTCTGTATTAGAGGAGGCTGCCTGTCTGAGGCCCGATGGCCATCCGGACAAGCCAGATCTGTTGGACAACCTCGGGAACTCGTTAGCGCGTCGCTTTGTGCAGCTCGGGGATCTTGCGGATCTAAATAAGTCAATCTCGACCAGTGAGGAGGCTGTCTGTCTATCACCCGACAGTCATCCATCCATGCCACGTCGGCTGAACAACCTCGGGAATTCATTACATCGTCGCTTTCAGCATCTCGGAGACCTCGCCGACCTCAACAGGTGCATCTTGATGGGAGAGAAAGCGGTCCGTTTGACACCTGATGGCCATCCAGACAAACCAGGTTGGCTGAACAACCTTGGAAACTCGTTACTGAATCGGTTTGGGCGTCTTGGGGATATTGTGGATCTAAACAGGTCCATGTCGATTCAAGAGGAGGCTATCTGTCTGGTGGCCGACAGCCACCCAGACAAGCCGGCTTGGTTGAATAGTCTGGGCATATCATTATTTCGTCACTTTGAGCATTTTGGGGACCTTGTAGATCTAGACAAGTCCATCTCGATGCTTGAGGAGGCTCTCTGTCTGACACCTGACAACCATCCAGATAAGCTAGGTCGGTTGAACAACCTGGAGAACTCACTATCTCTCCGCTTTCAGAGTCTCGGCAACCATGCGGACATTGTGAAGTCCATTTCTATAAGAGAGGAGGCAATTAGCTTCACTCCTGACGGCCATCCGGACAAACTAAGTTTATTGCTTAGCCTCGGGCAGGCATTCAATGCCCGTTTTGACCATTCTCATGACTTTGCTGATCTGTCTGCTGCTGCTTTCAACTATTCAATTGCCAGTCGTACTTCCGTCGGTCCTGCTTCCACCCGCTTTCTTGCCGCTCGCTCCTGGATTTCCTGTACAAAACTTCAAGGAAATACTCCGGCTCTACTTGATGCATGTACTTCTGCTCTCGATCTTCTCCCACAGTTGGCATGGCTCGGACTCCCAGTCACTGAGCGTCATCGTCTACTCGTTGAAGCTGGTCATCCCGATCTGGCTGTCGAATGACTTGAGCAAGGCCGTTCCATTGTCTGGACTCAGTTCCTGCAGCTTCGTACTCCAGTTGATGACCTAGCTCGCGACCATCCTGCCCTTGCTTGTCAATTCCGACAAATCTCCCAAGATTTGGAACGTGCAAGTACTCGGGACAATCATACCACATTCTGCCATCCAGCCAATACTTCAGTTGTTGACACTCTGCTGCACGAGAAAGATATTCGTGAACATCATGATCTTGCCCTCAGACGAGATAATCTCCTCCTTCAGATACGGTCCTTGCCAGGTTTCGACCGATTCTTGCGCTCGAAGACGATTGAGCAACTTGCTGCCTTGGCTATCTTCGGACCAGTTGTTTACCTCACAGCTAGCGAAGAAAGATGTGATGCACTGATCGTTATGGCGGAGTTGGAGAGTGTCATGCACGTCCCCCTCTCTGAAATCTGCTATAAAGATATAGAGGTCTTGCGAAGAGTGCTCCGCAAGATCTTGGAGCAAGATTGTCTTGTTTTCTCCCGCGATGCCATCTATGAATTCATCCCCTCTGAAGACATATACCTCTCTAATAAAATACCCGATTTGTTGCTAGATGGAGATTTCACTGATGGCAGTGACCGAGCGGCGAAACTAACGAAGTCACTGGCACAGCGACACAGGGAATACACTCCGAACAAGTTGTACCAGATGATTCTAAAACTCCTTTGGCATTCTGTTGCAAACCCCGTTCTCCAGACACTAGGCTTTTCGGTAAGTAGTTGATATAAATATCAATGTTGATCCAGTCTGATTCGAGATTTGCTTGTTCTCAGACTCCACGTCTGACACTGATAAAATGACCCGTATTTTCTGGTGTCCTGCTGGTCCTTTTTCCTTTTTGCCCATACATGCTGCCGGCCTTCATGACACAGGCGAGCTGGGCACAAAACTTTCTGATTTTGTTATATCTTCCTATTTGCCAACTTCGAATTTGCTTGCATCGTCGCATAAGGATAGCTTTGATGGTCCTCCCAACCTTCGCCTACTTGCTGTCCCTCAGCCACCGACAGACGGATTTGATCCACTGTTTTCGGTGAAGCACGAGATCAATTCCGTTGGAGAGTTGTCCAACAAATCCTCTTTTGTAACTCTCCAGAACTCTGATGGCACTATGGAGGATGTCATGAAGAAGTTGAAGGACACCGACTGGGTCCACTTTGCATGTCACGGAATACAGGATCCCAAGCAACCGCTCGACAGCGGGCTATGCCTTGCCAACCATCATCGCTTGAAGCTCTCGGACATCATGCAGTTATCGCGTCCCAAAGGTGGAATCGCATTCCTTTCCGCCTGTCAGACCGCCCAAGGAGATGAGACGCTGTCAGATGAATCGGTTCATCTCGCGGCTGGAATGCTTCTTGCCGGGTATGGCGGTGTCATCGGGACGATGTGGTCGATAATGGACAATGATGCACCCAAGGTGGCGAGGGACGTGTATGAGTACCTCTTTCGAGATGCTGGCCGGGTTCCCGACAGTACGGAGGCGGCAGTAGCATTACACTATGCCATCCAGCATCTTCGGGACTCTGGCGCTCCGTTCACTTCTTGGGTTCCTTTCATTCACTTTGGTAGATAATCTCTGGCAGTACTACTCTTCACTTGTACGAACTAGTTTATGCATGTCTATATTTCTACGGATTTAGAGCCATCGTACACCTCCCAGTAAGACCTGGTTGACACAGGACGTATCGCTCCAGGGGGGTAATTTTCAACGAAGTTCGTCCATGTAATTCTAGTGACCGACAATAGTACTCAGATAAACATAGGCTCAAATCTAGCCCCCTGGTACCGCTTGACTTGAGAAAACATCCACGCATTAATACTCTAGGACGCTTACCAAATTCTTCCTCCAATGTTACGTCACCTCATACCCATAACTTACAGCATCTGTCTGATATTTACGAAAGAAAATCAACAAGAGGACCAAGGAGGGTTCGAAAGTTGACCGAGTCCACAACTACTTGACCGTCGCGTGACTTTGTTTGTTATGAAATCCACTTCAGGATCTCGACCGGGAAAACGTACTTACGTACCGGTGTGGTGAGGCAGCACCGACAGACAGTGGGATGAACTGACCAATCGGCTGTCACTAATTCCTTGGTCCGCACTGTGCGCAGCGCAATAAGCTTGATTTAGTTTAGGACATCAGCACACGCATGGGAGGCGGGGCGAAACGGAGCGGGGCGAGATAGAAAACCGATGCTTGCTCGTTCACAAATCCGCTTGTCGCCCATTACGCAGACCGCCTGGACAGTGAGGAGGACCGTGATTCAGAAGTTCTGGTTGATGTGGTTGTACAGATTCGTTCTGTGGATCTTGACCAGCTCGCGCGTGAAGGGGCCGTCTCGAGGATCCGGATGGACAGCCTCAATCCTCAGAACGGATAGCGTTGGACGGTGGACTAGCAGCGTGGGGATCAACAATACTTGACCCTAACGCACGAACTTCGTCTAAGCGGTCTGTATGCTGCACTTACCGCGAGAAATGGTCACTCACCTTTGAATAGCTTGCGTAGGGACTGGATGAACTTCACCCTCGTGTCCTTGAGCAGTCCGCCGACGTTGTAATTTTCGCGCTCGGCCCCTTGCAACTGATGCACCCGATCACCGAAATCCCAAAGCAACAGCTCGACTCGCCTCGTCGGCTCGTTTCTTCTTCGACCGTGCTGCCTCGATCTTGCGTTTCTGTTCGGGGTCTTCGACACCTTCGAGGTGGGTAAGTCGGCCGTGTCCACGACCACGAGGTTGGCCCCAAAGTCTTTGTAGAGTATCTCGTTAACCTGTTGAGCTTCGTTGAGATGCAGGATACCATGGTCGACTAAGATGGTATTGGAGCTGGTCGGTTTAAATAAGACTGAATCGCTCTTGTCCTTAATGAAAACGTCACCCCACGCCCAGCACGATGTGACCCAAGATGGATGAAGAGTTAAGGTTTATGTCTTGCAACTGCGACCATCAGATGTACTTGGCGTTACGTAGCGGGGATCCACAACATGGGCATGAGCACCTCGAAAACGTTCGGGATAGGGAAACGCGACTGGGTGACATGGAAAGAAGGGCACGGGCGGATTCCGAGATGTGGCATCACCGGTGTGCAGCACATGTCTGCCAGGATCCATGAGACAAGCGGGCGGGAATGTGATTTGCGCAGTGGAACGCACCCGGGTTGGACAGTCCAAATACCCACTTGTCGGACATGGTCAAGGCGAGGTAGCTGCAGGTATGCTTCTTGCACAGTGCACAGTGAGTACGTGGGAACGGAGGATAAAGTTGTATTAGAAAGGATAGGTGCCCACCTAGCTATTGGCATCATCAATGGGGAATGCTCGCAACGCCAACTAGCACGGCGTGGGTGGCCAGCGCGGATCGCCGGCTGTACGGATACGTGGATAACATGGTGTACTTGTGCCTGTTTTCATACACCGTGTGGATGAGTCGACATCCACTGGTTCGTACTAAGGCGGACTATGTTCCATCCATGCGACTTTCCAAGTTCGCCGTCGCTGACTTTGATGTATGGTTTTCTTCCCGCCTTTGACGCTCAGAAGTTCGCTGGCTGTGTATCACAGCTCGGTGGCCACCTTTATGAACCCGTTGCTAGAACCTACGTCTCAGAACTTTCCCAGATTCAGTCGTGCTCTTAGCTTCATGAGTCAAGACGACCAATTATCTAGCCCGGCTTCTCCTTTCCAACCACCACGGGACTCGGCCACGTATCTATCAAGTGCCAATAAATGCGAACATGTCTTTGTAACACGTGTGTAGCAATTTCGCGGTACTATCCCAGGAGACATCGTAAACATACCTCTTCAGTTATATGTGCCACGAATGTTGCGTCCAGTCTCCGTCGTATACCAGCAGGCTTCCATGTTATTGTGGAAGTTGATGGAAGGATCATACAAACATCGAACAAACCCGTGTCGACAGGGAGAGACGCTGTAGAATGGGATGAATGTATTCTCTTGTGCGTCATGCTTTGTTGAATCTCTGCTACTTTACTGAATAGTTGCCAAGGCCATCGAATCAATCATCTTCCATTCTGCTTAGTGTCTATGCATCGTTTGAGCTCGGACCGAGGCTAGGGAACGGAGAATTGCTCCGTCAATTCAAGATTACCGTAGAGGAATTGTTGCATAATCGGAATGAACAGCTTCAGCGTGAGCAACTCCTTCGTCTGTTGCACCCATTCCTTGACATCTCTTCGTAGCTGTCGACTCTATTGGGCAGGAAGGTGATATTTTGCCGTTGTGTTCCTCCCTTACCGTCATTATGGGACGACACATTCATGATACGAACGAATCCTGTCCCAAACACGACGTAAGCGGGCTGTTCATGGCGCTGTAGCCATTGTCTGAACCTATGACAATAGCTAGCGGAGTCACGCGAAGTAGACGCGCTGGAACAGCTTACCGACGAGGGACATCGTGCTCTTCTGCGTTACCGCCGGCAGTGTGGTCAAATGGACCTAGATGCAGCCATCCAGACTTTCGAGCGTGCTCAGGAGATTTGCCCCATAGTTCACCCTAATCGTTCAGCTGTTCTATTCAATTTAGCCAATGCAAAGTTCATCGACTGCCAAGCCAACGATCGATACCTTGACCTAGATGTGGCAATCGGATTGTATCAGGATGCTCTACGACTTCGGAACGAAGATCATCCGGATCATTGTACAACGATACTGGAACTTGGTCTTGCGCTATTAGCTCGTTTCCAGAGGAGAGGGTTCTTGTTCGACCGGGAGGAAGCGATGCATTTGCTTGTAGGAGTGGTGAAGGTCTCGGCAGAAGAAAGTTATGTATACCGAGCAGGGCTTTTCGCGTTGCAGATAGCCGAGGCCTCACTATCTGTGGAGGCTGGAGATGCTGGATCCTCACTAGCAGAGCAAGCGAATGACGAAGATATGATACAAGAGACTCGGATACGGGACCTGCTACAGACATTGTCATACTGGGATCCCGGCCGACCTGCACTTCTCGTTGACCTCGGGGTGCTGTTATCTGATCGGTTCAAACGCAATGAGATGCTTGCTGATATCCACGAAGCAATTTTAATCTTCCAGTATGCCGTGCATCTTATGCCTCATGGGCATTCCAAAACGCTATATCTGTTGGACAACTACGGGAACTCGTTACATCGTCGCTTCCAGCGTCTCAGGGACCCCGCAGATCTAAACAGGTCGATCTCAATGTTTGAGCAGACTGTCTGTCTGACACCAGGCGACCATCCAGACAAGCCAGCTTTGCTGAACACCCTTGGGAACTCGTTGTCTCGTCGCTTTGGGCTTCTCGGGGACCTCGCGGATCTACACAGGTCCATCTCGACAAGAGAGGAGGCTGTTTGTCTAACACCCGACAGTCATCCATACAAAGCAGGCCGACTGAGGAACCTCGGGAATTCCTTACGAAGTCGGTTTGAACGTCTCGGGAATCTTGCGGATCTAAACAGGTCCATCTCGATACAAGAGGGTGCTCTCTGTCTAACACCCAATAGCCATCCTGACAAGCGATGTGAGTTGAGCAACCTCGGGTGCTCATTGGGTCGTCGCTTTGAGCATCTTGGAGACCTTGGGGATCTAAACAAGTCCATCTCGATGTTTGAGGGGGCTGTCTGTCTGATGTCCGACGAACATCCAGACAAACCAACTCTATTAAGCAACTTGGGGAACTCATTATGGAGCCGCTTTCACCGTCTTGGAGAACTTGTGGATCTAAACAGGTGCATCTCGATAAGAGAGGAGGCTGTCTGTTTGACGTCCGATGGCCGTTTGGACAAGCCACGTCAGTTGAGCAGCCTTGGGAACTCACTATTGAGTCGGTTTAGGCGTCTCGGAGACGTCGCAGATTTAAACGGGACCATCTTGAAGCAAGAGCAGGCTGTCTGTCTTACACCCGACGGGCATCCAGATAAGCTACATCGGTTGAACAGCCTCGGAAGCTCATTACTGCATCGGTTTCAGCATCTCGGAGACCTTGCGGATCTAAGCAAGTCCATTTCAATAAGAGAGGAAGTGCTCTCTCTGATACCCCATGGCCATCGAGATAAGCCAGGCCTGTTGAGCAACCTCGGGAACTCGTTTCTGAATCGCTTTCGATGTCTTGGGGACCTCACGGACCTGAACAGATCTATCTCGATGAGAGAGGAGGCTGTCCGTCTGACACCCGACGGCCATCCAGACCAGTCAGCTTGCTTAAACAACCTCGGGACCTCATTGCTGAGTCGCTTTGAGCGACTCGGGGACCTTTCGGATCTAAACAGATCCATCTCAATGTCTGAAGACGCTGTCTGTCTGATACCCGACCGCCATCCAGACAAGCCACCTAGGTTGAACAACCTCGGATACTCATTGTTTTGCCGTTTTGAGCATCTCGAGAATCTGGCCGATTTAAATAGGTCTATCTCGCTGTCTGAGGAGGCTGTCGGTCTGATTTCCGACGGCCATCCAGACAAGCCGGCTTGCTTGAGCAATCTCGGGACATCATTGTTGGGCCGCTTTAAGCGTCTCGGGGACCTCGCAGATCTAAATGGGTCCATCTCGAAGCAAGAGGAGGCTGTCCGTTTGACATCCGACGGCCATCCAGACAAGTCGGCTTGCTCAAACAACCTCGGGAATTCATTATTTCGTCGCTTTGAGCGTCTCGGAGATCTCGAGGATCTAAACAGGTCCACCTCAATGTTTGAAGAGGCTGTCTGTCTGATACCTGATGGCCATCCAGACAAGCCAGGTCGGTTGAGTAACCTCGGGAACTCACTATTTCGTCGCTTTGAACGTCTCGGGGACCTAGCGGATTTAAACAGGTCCATCTCGAAGCAAGAGGAGGGTTTCCGTTTGACACATGACGGCCATCCAGACAAGCTAGGCCAGTTGAACAATCTTGGGAACTCATTATTTCGTCGCTTCGAGCGTCTCGGGGACCTTGCGGATCTAAATAAGTGCATCTCAATGTATGACTTGGAGGCTCCCGACGGCCATCCAAAAAAGCCGGCTTGGTTGAACAACCTCGGGAACTCATTAATTCGTCGCTTTGAGCGTCTCGGGGACCTCGCAGATCTAAACAGGTCTATCTCAATGTTGGAGGGGGCTGTTTATCTGACACCCAGCGGCCATCCGGACAAGCTAGGTCGGTTGAGCAACCTCGGGAACTCATTGTTTCGTCGCTTTGAACATCTCGGGGATCTGGCGGATCTAAACAGGTGCATCTCGATGTATGAGGAGGCTACATGTCTGTCATCCGATGGCCATCCAGACAAGCCAGATCAGTTGAGCAACCTAGGGAACCCATTATTTCGTCGCTTTGAGCGTCTTGGGGACCTTACGGATCTAAACAGGTGCATTTCGATATATAAGGAGGCTCTACGTCTGTCACCCGACACCCATCCAGACAAGCCAGCCTGGTTGAACAAGCTTGGGATCTCATTATGTCGTCGCTTTGAGCGTCTCGGGGACCTCGCAGACCTAAACAGGTCTACCCCGATATTGGAGGAGGCCGTCTATCTGGCGCCCGATGACCATCCAGACAAGCCAACTTGGCTGAGTAACTTTGGGAACGCGTTATTGAGTCGCTTTGAACGTCTCGGGGACCTCGCAGATATCAGCAGATCTATCATAATGTTTGAGAAGGCTGTCTATCTATCGCCCGATGACCATCTGGAAAAGCCGACTTGGTTGAACAACCTTGGGAGCGCATTGTTTTCTCGCTTTGAGCGCCTTGGCGATCATGCGGACATTGTCAAGTCCATTTCTATGAAGGAGGCGGCAATAAACTCCACTCCTAACGGCCATCCCGAAAAACCATCCTTATTGATTGGCCTCGGGCATGCATTTAATATCCGTTTTAAGCACTCTCATGATTCTGCTGATCTGTCTGCTGCTACTTCCAATTTTTCGATTGCCAGTCGTGCTTCCACCGCTCCTGCTTCCACCCGCTTTCTTGCCGCTCGTTTCTGGATTTCCTGTGCACAACTTCAAGGAAATACTGCAGCTCTCCTTGATGCATGTGCTTCTGCCCTCGATCTTCTTCCACAATTGGCGTGGTTAGGACTCCCAGTCACCGAGCGTCATCGTCTACTCGTTGAAGCGACTCATGTCACCCATCACTCAGTTACCGCTGCTCTTGGAGCTGGTCATCTTGAATTGGCTGTCGAGTGGCTCGAGCAAGGGCGTTCTGTTGTCTGGACTCAGTTCCTGCAGCTTCGCACTCCAGTTGATGACCTGGCTCACGACTATCCTGCCCTTGCTGATCAATTTCAACAAATCTCGCAGGAGCTGGAACGTGCTAGTAGTCGGGACAATCCCACATTCTGCCAGTCAGAAAACATCTCAGTCGCCGACACCCGGTCACTCGAGAAAAGCATCCAGAGACATCATGATCTTGCCCTCAGACGAGAGAACCTCCTCCTTCAGATACGGTCTTTGCCAGGTTTCGACCGATTCTTGCTTTCGAAGACGATCAAGCAACTCTCTGCATTGGCCATCTCTGGACCAATCGTTTACCTCACAGCAAGCACAGAAAGATGTGACGCACTGATCGTTATGGCGCGATCGGAGAGTGCCATTCACGTCCCCCTCCCTCAGATTCGTTATGGTCATATCGAAGCCTTGCGAAGAGTGCTCCGGGCAATGCTCGAGTGCCGGCGTCTCGTTTTCTCCCGCGATTCCCTCGACGAACTCATCCCTTCTGAAGACACGGACCTCCCGAAAGAGATTATCGATTTGTTGCTGGATGGAGATTCCATTGAAGGTAGCAACCAGGCAGTGAAAGTAAGTCTACAACGACTCGGAGGACCCGTGGAAACGAAGCCACAAGGATTCAACGAATATACTCCAAATGAGTTGTACCAGATGGTTCTGAAACTCCTTTGGCATTCTGTTGTAAAACCCATTCTTCGGGCACTTGGCTTTTCGGTAAATCATTGATATAAAGTCTCGATGTTGATCCATTCTGACTCCAGATCTGCTCGTTCTCAGAATGTGCCATCTGGTACTGATAAAATGACCCGTATTTTCTGGTGTCCGACTGGTCCTTTTTCCTTTTTGCCCGTACACGCTGCTGGCCTTTATCACACCGCCGAGGCAGGCACAAAACTTTCCGATTTTGTTATATCTTCCTATTTGCCAACTTTGACTTCGCTCGCATCCTCATCTCAGAGTGGCTTGGGTGACTCAGACCCTTCCTCCAGACTTCGCTTACTTGCCGTCCCTCAGCCACCAACAGACGGACTCCGTAAACTATTTTGGGTGAAGCACGAGATTGATTCCATCAGAGAACTATCCGACAGATACCCTTTTGTAACCTTCGAGAACTCTAATGGCACTGTCGAGGACGTTGTGGAGAAGTTGAAGAACAATGACTGGGTCCATTTTGCGTGTCACGGAATACAGGATCCCAAGAAACCGCTCGACAGTGGGCTATGTCTCGCCAACAAACATCGCTTGAAACTCTCTGACATTATGCAGCTATCTCGCCCGCAAGGTGGACTCGCATTCCTTTCTGCCTGTCAGACCGCCCAAGGAGATGAGGAATTGTCGGATGAATTTGTTCATCTTGCGGCTGGGATGCTTCTTGCCGGGTATGGCAGTGTAATCGGGACGATGTGGTCGATAATGGACAATGACGCACCAAAGGTGGCGAGGGACATGTACAAGTATCTCTTTCGAGATGCTGGCCGGGTTCCCGACAGTGCGGAGGCTGCAGCAGCGTTGCACTGCGCCGTCCAGAAACTTCGCGACTCTGGCGCCCCCTTCACTTCTTGGGTTCCTTTCATTCACTTTGGTAAATGACCCTTGGCAGTGCTATCTATATTTTAACGACTGTTTGTGTGGTACGACTTGTTATTCCCTATGCTACTCTCACTTGTACAAACTAGTCTACCGAGCATGTTTATATTTGTACGAAGCAATCGTCGAGCAATCGTACAGGACGGGGTGAGCAGGCGTGATCCTCCCCGAGCCGATCCAAATATCGTGACGTAAATATCAAAGTCAGATTTCTGTCTTGAAGAATGCATTGAAGTTATGCTCCGTTGGACGATGCAGAAACTTGCCGTCTTTGGCATTGGCAAAATGACCACCCGCATCCTGGTACGGTCCGTACGGATGGCAAACTCTGATTGACGCACCAATGTCGATTCCAATGCTAGTAGTCCCCCATCGCTTGCATCGAACATCTCCTGGACACACCAGGATTACACCTCATAAACAAAATTAGACCTGTCTAAAGAAAATTAAAATCGATTAAAATACATATACGCAAGTTCCCTGTCTAAGAGGAAAAAAAATTGCAGTAGCTCGAGAACCTTGTACTTATGCACGTACACTTACGTGTGACACCACAGGTCTGCTATGGGCAACAACTCTGCATAGCTCCAAAATCGGAGTGCGTAAGGCAAACAAACCGTACGTACATATTCAGTGGCATCCGCAGAACAAACCATACGGAGAAACGTCTAGGTCAAGCGCGACAAAGACAGCGTAACCAACCTCCGAGATCAATGGTCCAAGTACAACGTCAAGACCTTCGACGAGATGAAGGACATCACCAACGAGGACAAAAAGGGTAACAATAAGTCCCCTAAGAAGAACCTGGACCTCGGCGTCGACAACTTTAAGGAGGATGCTGACAGCAAGGAGGATAGGCTGGGATGAATGTCAACAAGATGCTGACAACAGTTACGAGTGAGCACCCACATTCAGTATACCAGCAAGCACACGGGCAAGGTTGTTAACGTCTGATACCACACCACCAAGGACGAGACCCGTAATGCGAGGAATAGCAACGTTGATAGCGCCTGTGATCACAACAATAATGCCTTTGATCTGAACGTCGTCAGAAGGGCTGACATTGTCTAGAGTAGCACACATTAAGGATTGCATCATATGAGCGCCATTTCAACGTACGCAATTTCTCAACATTTGGTTCGCAGGTATCGGAGAAGTCTCCAAGGATGGAGTAAAGATCACGCTCGTCCCCACGAGTGCGGAGTTTGGAGGACGATGGATGGCCATTGAAGTTGTACCCTGGAAAAGTAGGGGTTTTAGTGCCGAGGAGGGCATTACTAGCTTCAACAACGGGAAGCAGAGGCACAGGCACCCCCCCCAAAGGTGAGGCCACGGGAACAGCATTTATGAGAGTAGCAAAGGCAGCAGCGATGACAGCAAAAGTAAAGGAGCGCATTTTGAAAGGAATGTGGTGTGTGTGTAGCAGAAAGACGTAGGAGAGGAATCAAAGTCAGAGAAAGATGACAAGAAGTCGATGGAGAAAATTGCAGTACATGAGTGGCATTTATATAAGCTGCCAGTGGAAGACCAAACCCAGCAGCTTCCAATTTACGAAAGAAGCGTTGGTAGTGACGTGAACGGTTGTTCTGTCAGACGGCTACTTATGTAACCGTATTTGGCAGGTTGTACGTTTCGATCAAGACGGGATTGGCCAGGAAATTTTTGTAGTACATAAAATCCGTGTAGACTGCAGCAAGTCGAGCCTGAAGTCAAACGGTTCTGTATCCGTCTGGGAGTGCATGACGCGATCCGCTCAATCGTCCTCCTAAAGAACCTGTGGACCAGTGGAAGACCAAAGAAAAGTATGATGCGGAGGGTAAGGATATTTGCAGGCGGGAGACGTTCACGGCATCCAGGCTCCACCGAGTCAGATCGGAACTTTTATAAGCGCTTAATGCAGCACTACTAGTACTGCATTAAGCAGTGTTGCATTGCAAAGCCGCTTTCCAGAACAGCGGTCACTGAGCCGTCCGAATTTTAGTGGAGATGGTGACTTCATCGTGTCCACTAGGTACTGGTAGCCCCTCGCTGAACAACTCTCCTCTTCCACCTCCTTCGTCCCTTCAAAGATCCAGCCTATGCAAGCTGCCGAACAAAGAACATCATAACTGTACTGGGTCAGAAACGCGAACGCAAGGACGAAAACTCAGAACCAGACGACATCGACATCGACATCGACCAAGCCGTCCCTGAGGAAGAGGATACTCCAACATGTGCGTCCCTCTCTCTGGAATAGGAACAACACACACATGAATGATCCTGTCGCCCGGTCCGCGATCTCGTGGGCCAGAGTCGTGGCAACTCGCCTCGTCGAGACCAACCGGAGCCTGGGCTACCGCAAGCACTGCGACACGCCGGTTTTCTTCATTTTCATTGTCATTCCGTACCGCACCGGCCAAGAACCATGCTGACGGCTTTAGGGTTCGCATGGACACCGCGACTCGGTTCGCTGTGCGTCGTCCTTGAAGCGACAGAAATAGTCTACGGCTTCTACGAACGGGTCTGCGGGGAGCCCGTTGAGGATGTAGAATCCGACCTATAGCGTCTGTCAAGATGACCTACATGCCAAATGGGTTAACGCAGACGGTGAATTCGCTGTGGCATGGAGGAGTAGGTCGTACTTACCACTTTCTCAGCGGTGTAGGTGGCAGGGCCGTTCTGGTTGGCGTGCTTCTTGGATAGGTACACGAACTGATTGTATTTGTCGAGAAATTCAAGGATGATATATTGTGCCAGTAGAGGAGAGCATGATAAAGTATTTGGACCAACAGTCCAGGCTCGTCAGCTCCTTTATAGTACGTTCGAAATGCAATGAATGAGCTCATTTAGTAAGAAGGTAAGTATTGCGGGTTGACTCGGAGTATATACGGTAGCAACGTGACTTCTATTACCTACGTGCTTTTCGTCCGTTCCGGCTCCGTGCTGTGCATCCGGCACTGCTCACAGCTCCTCCCTCCTCTCCTATCGCGAAACGCGTGCGCGGCTCGGCTCAGTCGGCTTCGACGGCGCTATGTGGCTGGACCACCCGTGCGCTACACCGCGGCTCGACCCGGCACTCCTTTTCCGCACCTCGGCTCCGGCATGTAGGAATTCCACCCCCTATAGTTCGGCGCAGATCAATAGTTGCTCACTAATCATCATCACGCACCCTTCATACCTCCCTTTTCTTCCCCTCCGTAATGGACATGGATTCGAGTCGCGAAGATATCCATGATGGTTTTATGCCGCTTTCCTCCGGCGACA
>JBBPLX010000348.1:0-27080 GCA_038090015.1 Leccinellum albellum | reverse complement strand
GCGTCACCCGACGACCGACTGATCATGGGACCAACAAAGTTACTCCAGAGTTTGAATGCAGCGTACGATGGGATCTTGAAATTGTCATCAGCTTTATGTAGTTGAAAAAGACGGAGCGAAGCGTACCAGCAAGTAAAAGTACCAAAACCATTCACCAACCGCACCGCTTCCGATTTGGCACGCCCCTACGGCCAGACATGTGAGCAAGAACAGTCAGAAATTCGTCCTGAACGTACAGGTGACATATAAAACGTCAAAACACCACTCCGTGACACCAGGCTGGTTGAGGTCTTCACCAGAGGAAATAAGTGCACCGGTGGTTGGGTCGCGCCGAGATGTCCCGATGCTTTCCAGGTACCGGGACAAAAACAGTGCAGGTAGATATGTCACGACATATATGGCCAGAGAACCCTTTGAAGGGGGCAGAGAGTTCCGTCTAAATAACAGACGCAGCAAAATCGATAGGATCGTGGGGAGGAACATTCCATAACGGAGAATTCTGATGGCATGTTCATTCTGCCCGGCTGGCGATAGTGAGCAGTTAATCACTCATACCACCAAAGGACATGACAATGGTAATACCTATACGCTTTGCTGCGCCGTGGGCCATAGCGGTAGTTTGGGACAAGCAAGAACGTGTAGTACGCGATGTTTGGTAAGTAAACAATAGCGCTCGTCCTCGCCTACACCGGTCTAGTAAGATAGTCGAAGTTTGCCATGGACGCACAGCAAGAACACAAAGGAATCGTCGGGTTGGCTCAGAGCACACTTGAGGCTAACAAGGAACACTTGGTTGCGCTCAAATCTTACATGGAGAGACTTGAAGCCGAGCTTGAAACATTCGACAAATTACTCGTACGTCAACCCGTCTCTTCCTATACCATTTTCCCCGAACGCAAACCATAGAGCACTGCCGATTCCGTTGACGAGTCCGATCTGGATGTAGGATGCTTCGTCACCATACCCGGCTCTGTAAGAGTAACAACGCCGATCCCAACGAAAGAGCTCTTGTCAACTGTATGTGAATATCATGAAATATGCTCCGTATGGATGACCACTTTCTCAGGAATCTCCATTCCATCAAGACGCTCTGAAACGCAGCCGCTATCAGAGCTTCACCCAAGTACACTCAAGTACGTCTCCAATTTACACCGTCGATCGCATCCAATGTAGGTTTCAGTGAAGCCAAAGGAACTGGAAGCTCTCGCAGAGGCCGTGCGAGCTGAGAGCTGCCGAAAGCATGCGCTGGAAACTCAAAAAAGGTAGGCGAAATATCACCAAACTTGCTTACCAAGTGCTCATCTCTTCGGCACGGCAGCGGCTCCCCATCATTCCCGGATATTGATGTGCAAACAACCCATATCCTCGGGCTAAATGCAGAGGGTATTGACTGGGAGCGCGTCGCTGAAAAGGTAGTCTATCATTTCTACCCCTTTGTGGGCTACTCAATGCTTACAGGTTTCAGCTACTTCTCTGACTACACGCACAGCGCGAGAATGCAAGATTCGGTGGATTGGAGAACAACATCCAGAGTTCAATCACGAACCTTGGAGCCAAGAGGAAGTGCAGAAAGTCAAGTCACTCGCCGCTGAGTTTATAGACAGCCGTCCGGACTGGATAACTGTAGCTAAGAGGTTGGGGGTAAGGTCCAACATTGCGATGATTTTCAAGGATCTTACGAATCAGCCTAGACAAGACGGACGCCACTAGATTGCATGCGGCATGCGACCCCGCGAAAGGTACACCAGTGGACGACGGACGCTGATGAACGTCTTCGCAAGGCAGTCAGTATGTATGGTCACGACAACTGGCACCTCGGTTAGCCTGGGTCGCTCTCTCTGTTCGTATGTTTTATTGAAGGCAATTCCTTGCAGTTGCGCGCTATGTTTCCGAGGATGCAACTCCTTCGCAATGCAGTCAAAGGTTCAAGACTCTGGACGAGTCCATTAAGCATATGAACTGGTCTGCAGAAGAAGATGCTCGTCTTTCTGCTGCCGTTACCGCCTACGGTTCGTCATGGGTGGATGTTGCTGCTAATGTACCTGGTCGACATAGTGACCAATGCCGAGAACGCTGGACCGAACAACTAAATCCAAGCATCAATAAAAGCCAGTGGTCAGAAGAGGAAGATAAGTTTTTGCTTGATTATGTGCGTGAACACAAGGATGCCTCCTGGAAGGAGATCTCCGAACGTCTCGGTAACGGGAGGACGCAAGCTATGGTAGAGTGGTAGCTCTTTCCTATATTTCGGCGTCGCAAACGTTGCTTTCTAGTGCCGCAACCGACACGTGATTCTGCAAAAAGGAACGAGCCCAGGCCCGGCAATGCCGACGATCAAATCTTCTTTCTCAAATGTACCACCCCCTTCGACCGCGTCGGCTCCGCAACAGCCAAACCAATTCATATTCCTCGAGCCGGTGGTAAGCTCGGATCCCAGGTCACACAAGCATCGGTGGGTGCAACCCAGAACGAGAACGACAAGGAGCGATGTCGTACCCTCGAACTCCACGACTATGCCAGTGGCCAAGAGAAAAATGCAGTCGCGTGGAGTGAGATCTAATCAGCGCTCGGTGGCGGCTCAGCCAGACTCGGCAGGCTGAAAATCAATCGCGAGATCGGTACGTAGTCAAATAGTTAGCGTGAAGGTCAGATATTTTCTATATAACTTCTTCATAGTTCCACGGACAAGGCTGAACAGGATACAGAACAGCCGTGGACAAAGCGGTAGTGTACATGTAATGCGGAAAATGACAGTGGCAAAAGTCGCTACTGAGCGACCTTCCACCGTTTGCGCGGGTAGGTTGACGCTTCCCAATTGACTATATGTCCTAGTAACTCGCCATCCTCTTGCCCCAAATTGTCCTCCGTAGCTGTCAATAGGTTTTTGAGGGACTCTTGGACCAAACCCGCCGTCTTGAGTTTTCGCTCGAGAGATGGGAGAGCTGCCTTCTTTGGTGGCGATGCCTGGAGGAGTTTTTAGCGACGGGTAAAGAACCGTGAGCCAACTGAACGCACCGGTGTTTTCAAGTATGTATGCTTGGGTGGGAGAGGTGGGAAATAGGATGGAAGGGACCGCAACGTGATTGGTATGATCGGCGGGGTACTCTCGTCGTCCGAGGGAAGCAACTCGGGCGACGGTTCACGCGGCGGGGGTAGCTCCAGTGAGGATTGCGTCACGCCTGCAGAGCTCGATAAGCTATGACTCATATTTGGACAAATAAAATACCAACCGGCCGGTCTAGCAACGCTGTGCAGGTCCGTGCCCTTGATCCCCCTGTCATTGCATGCCACGAAGAGATCCGCCGCTGCAGGCACTGCCCTGTTGGCGAGATTGGCGTACTCGTGAGCTTGTTTGTACAGCGACTGAATGACTTGACGCGACGCATTTGTGAGATAGACACAAGAAGGGTGTAAAGAAAGAACGTACATGCGACCACCTCGAGTTCGAGCCTGCGTAGCGCCTGCGGGTCGACGGAGTCAAACTGTTTTATCTTTAGTTGTGAGACGATTAGCTTCCTTATCTCGTTGGACGCGATATCTGGAGATATGGTGGGAATGTCTGGAGCGGAGGGTGGCCCAACAGGGGTGGGACTGGGGGGCTTTGCTTGCTGTATGGCATGGTAGATGGGATAGCCTGGTGGTGGTTGAGCAAAGTGATGAGGCGCAAAGTGAGGATGCGGTGCAGCGCCGGCCATGGGTACGGTATAGATTGGGTAGGGTGCTTGGTAAGTCCCATAGACAGGATAGCCTGTGAACGATGTCATCCTCCGATGAGTCGGTGGTGGGAGCTGCTGCTAAAAGGCTGCGCCGTGCGAGTTCGCACTGTACGACTTTTCGCTTCCGTCCTAGAGTTATGGGTCAAGCCTTGTTTACGACTTTTAAATCACCCTCAATTGCCGAAGCCTTGCTCCCAGAGAAGAATTCATCGGTCCAGGTCTCCTCTTTACGTACCGCTAGACCGAACATCGTGGGCCCCGATACCCCAGTCCATCCATACCCAATCCAGCTTGAAGGTGCCGTGCAGCATGGCTTTGGAAGAGGAAGCAAGGACCTGGGTTGTCCGACTGGTGCGCCTTGTCGCTCACCTCAGAGCTCGTTCTCACTCCGGAACTAGCAAACCTGCCAGAGCAGTCCATCGCACACATGGCGAACGCCGCCAAACCTGGTGTTTACTATGGCTATGCCCGAGTGTATCCCGCAACAGATCGGCCGTCAGAGTTGACAAGCGATGACCTCGTCGTGCTACCCATGGTGATGAGTCTGGGGTGGAATCCGTTTTACAAGAACCAACGAATGACAGCGGTATGCATCGCACATGTTTCGTTATAAACTTCGCCACTTAGATGTGTTCGCCTAGGAAATCCACGTCATGCACGAGTTCAAATCCGACTTTTACGGTTGCGAGCTCAAGGCTCTCGTGCTGGGATACATCCGTCCCGAGCTTGATTATGTTTCCCGAGGTAAGTACATCGTTATTTCAGAATGACGTATAGTTATTGATTCGACTCCGACAGAGGCACTCATAGATGACATAGAGACGGACAAGAGAGTAGCCCTCAACTCGTTAGCACGGCCAAGCTACGAGAGATACGCGTCCGATCCGTTTTTCAGCATCTAAGCAGTAATATTATCGTAGATTGTATACCACGGGTTGTTTTGGAATAGTACTAGACGCGTCTCTTCTTCTTCGACCTTGTCCCGCCAATCTTTATCCGTGTCCTATCCTCGACCTCGACGACCAGCGGGCGTATCCTGTCCCCTTCGCTCGTCAAGAACACGCCCTCGACTGCATACCTCCCCTTCCCGAATCCGCAAAAATGTAACGCAATCGCGATCCGGCCCTGGTCTTTCGCGACCTGCTCTAGCCGTCGAACCGCGCGCACCGCACACTGGTACCCGGCCTCGTGCGACTTGCGGTTCGCACCCTTGAATCCACAGCTCCCGCCGCTCCACCATCCCTCTTGTAACAGCTTGCCGTCTGGCCCGCACAGATAGACCTTGGTGTTGTTCCTGCTGAAGATGCCGTGAACGTGGTATTTCGGGGGCGTCGCGGCCATCCTGGAGATGCGTGTGGACATTCTGGAGCGCTTCAGGGGATTTGGAACGGCATCATAGGAAATGGGTCCCGTCGGGGGGAATTCAAGATGTGGTGGGGTCGTGCGCAAAGGGGCTGATGTTGTGTTGGTGGTAGTGTCTGAGAGCACCGAAAATGCTCTAAGGGGAGCTACATTTATGCGTAGTGTGCTATGGAGGGCGAGACGAGCCATTTGCAGTGGAGCAGCCCATCTCAAGACCATTCTGTTAGCAGAGAGTTGCCGTGAGAAACACACTTGGAATAATTTCGGACCTCACCGGAAACCACCCTCGAAGTCTTATCCCAGTCAAAAACACTGCAACAATGGCGGTACGTCCTAAGCCGCCACCCTACCATGAACGTCACTAAAACAGAGTCCTCGACTAGCTTTCCAACATATTCTACAACTCGGTCGTGAAGCGCAACAGTATGTATCGAGCTTGCTAACCACGACATTCTGTCCAACTTTCGTCTAGGCGTCTTCGTCTCCACTATCTTTGCCGGAGCATTTGTGTTCGGTGTCGGTTTTGATGTTGGTATTCAGTCATTCTGGGATAACTGGAACAAGGGCGTGAGTCTTATTGTATTGCTACCCTTTTCGCACCCGTTGACAAGTTCCTCCCAGCGCCAATGGAAGGACATTCGTGCCAATTACATCCAAAGCGACGATTCGTGATGGGCCTCCATTGTCATATATGAATAATAATGCCAGTGGTATCCCCTCAATAGAACCAATTTTCTTATATTCTTTTATACATCCTAACACGGAAAACGTAGATTACACGATCCTTGGTTGAAACAACTATTTTGCGAAATCATGCAACAATGCGGGAGATAACTATCTAGACACATGGGTAAAGAATGAGAAGAAAAGAGAAGACCAACAGAATACAATACATGGCAAGATATGTGAAGTGGGTAGAAAGTCTATACTGAGTGATCATATCAGGCGACAGTCGTGCAAAATAGACAGACATACAATGATGAACAAACGCCGAGGATAGCCAATCATATATCACGTGGATAACATTCCCGGATCCTCATCAGATTCCAATGGGCTGAAAATTTCGTCGAAAATTTCCTTGCCGTCCAAGACTAACGGAGGGAGTTGCAATGTTTCGACTGAAGGATCATCTCGGGAGATTTTGATCCTGCGCACCCGCTCGTCATTCCAGATTTTCTCTAGTGTCTCCGTCAAATTCTTCAAGCCGAATAGGAACCCGCGGTCAGGTTCTGTTGGATAGTGCGGCGGAAAGCGAGCGTAAATGATACCACTGTCCGCGTCAACCTCTGTTTGATACCCTTTGGAATCCGATCCCTGATGGACTACCACTCGATCGGGTGGTGGCGGGTATGGAGCCCAGTCCCGCCCGGTGGTGGTGTGCGCAAAGTCAACGATGCGGACATTGATCTCTCCACGTTTCCGTTTTCCTCCGGATCGTTTGCCTACGGGTCCGAAAAGCACATCTTCGCTGTGGGTTCGTCGCAGAGATGAACGAGCCGCAACCTCACTCCTGGATCGTGTTTGCGACCGCTCCAGCGACTCCCCGCGCTTACTCCGCGACGAGGGGTGTTCGAGAGCGGATACTCGAAATGCCTCCTGAGCATCGCGGTCCCCATCGTATATAAGGAGGAGACTGCAACCGTAAAATCTGAAGCCTTTGAGCCGACTAATGATCCTCGCAAGTGCGTACAGCTTTTGAAGCAAGAATGGAATCTGCCAAATAAGGAGACGCTCGCCATCGTGTAGGAAAGATGCGAGCAATGATGGAAAGTCTTCCGCACGGAGGTCACGACCCATGTACTTGTTTTGGGTAACGTAAGTTTGCGTGGCGTGGTTCCACACCTGTTTGTAGTCAGCACGCTGGCAACTTCATCCGTAGCCCCAACGAAAGCGCACCTGCATACCGCAGACCCGAACCCCAAGAGGGCGACTCGTCGTCCGATCGCATTTTTTGCGCTGACTTTTTTTCTTCAACGGAGCTGCGTCCATGCCATACTGTCGCGTGCCCATTTTCAAATCCAATACACAGGAACGCTTCAAACGGCCAGTTAGATCCTCCATGAGAATGAAGTGATGCTGCCGTGGTACGGAATTAGGGCTCCTGCTTGGGGGCACTAGATGGTTCGTAGGAGGCGCGGAAGACAGAAATTTAGGAGAATATACAGATCGTGAGCTGGATCGCCGGCGAGTAATCAAAGGTCGAATCCCGTCTTCGCTTCCCAAAGCTAAATTTGACCGTTCTCGATCGACGAAGGCAACCAGCTTATGGTAGTCTACGTCAAATGCGCTGTTCTGTCCATCGTGGCCTATCTCGCTGTCGCTTCGCACTCTTCCTAGGGCCAAAGCGCCGTCGTCATTTTCATGTTCTTTGAGCAGCTCCTCGACCGGGCCTGTATACTGCCTCCGGGACGTCGAGCGCAGTCGCGGAGGAGTCGGCCACGCGTATGGTTGCCGAGCGGACACCTCCTTTTCGTCCTCAATTAGGGAACTGTTTAGCCAGCGAGGCTCATAGCGACGATGAAAACGGCGGAGGATGGTGCTAAATATCTGGTCCTTTAGCTTGGTGTTGACAGTTGTGGATCCAGTGCCTCCAAACCAGCTCTGTTGTGACTGCTGCGAGCCGATCACTAGTTCCGACTGAAACAGGTGGAGATCGGGCCGGGCAGCTTTTGGAACGCGCGAATCGAAGGAACCAGAGAGTGACGTATTTTCCATCCGGCACGGATCGTTTTCATCAAGCGGCATCGTCGATTGCCGAGTGAGGGGAAGCCGCCTACAATCAGCCTGACTCAGCTGTGCGCTTGTCTCGTTCTGCTTCTGTATCAACGCTGGGCTCGAGGCCGTTGCACCACGCTGCTGTTGGCCAGGGCCCAACCCGCGTCTACCGGGCTCCATGTGCGAGCGTGCACGGTCGTGGGATTGGCCTGGGCGTAGTAGCCACTTGGGGATGATATGGCGATTGCAGTCCAATGCGACCTCAGGCAGCTCCGCTTCTTCCACTGCCATCTCCAATCCGACATTTTCGTGGGCCGAACCACCGAGGCCGATGTGCTCCGAAGGCATGTCAATGAATGAGTAATCCGCTTCGCTGATAGCCCTCTGCACCACAGAACCAGAAAAGTGGGATGCAACAGGATACGAAATGGCCTGTTGTGGACTGGGCGGCGTTGGAGAGCCTTTGAGGACGCGACGGTATGTCACTAGCATGACTCCCAGATATCGCGGGATGAAGGCAAGAAGCGGCGGCGTTTCTCGCTCGACAGCCTCATAGAATTGGTTTTCTCGCGAAACGAGTGGCTATAGTTGGTGTTAGCTACATTACGTTGCGCATACGCATGTACTGACCTTGCACACAGCCCTCTTGGTAAACTTGTAGATTGCACTGTGACCACCAACCTGGTTACGGAAAGGGCGCAGGGGGATGTGGGGTAAGCTTTCCTCGGAACCTCCGTACACCATGTTCAAGGAGTCCGCGTTCCAGACGTTAGAGTTGGAGAACCCGACGTCGACATCCGAACTTGGGGCCAGAGACGCTCGGATCTTATCAACCGAATCGATCGATGCGTCTTTAGCCTGGCAAAGCGAGAATGAATGTTCCGAAGTCCCGGATGTGGTAGATATGTCCGACATCATTGATGACGTTTCCCAAGCGGATTCGTCGTCGGTGGACCACGGCGAAAGCGAGCGACTGGCTGGTGGAAGTACAGGAGGAGGAATAGAGACAATCGTAGATATGGACTGGGAGATGGGTGTAGGGGTGGGTAACCGCGAGTGCGACCGATTGAAATTAGGAAGGTACGTGCCACTTGATTCCGGCAAACGAGGCTCGCCCGTTAATGAGACATCGTCTACTGCAGAATTGTATAGTGTCAATGGAGGTATCCGATCCGTGTGTGAGCGGGAAGGAGACGGAGAAGGCAGATAAGCTCTAGAGCGGGGCCGGAGACACGGAGACTGGGGAACGGTTATGGGGGAGTGGTCGGGGGATCCATGCTGGCGGACAAAGGTGGATATATCGGACGCTCGCCTTTTACACCTGCCACGGATGATCGGGTCTTGGCGGGTGGGTTCTTTGCGCCAATGAGATAGAGGACGTGGTGAAAGAGATTCAGGGTCCCATTTAGTTTGCGAGTCAATGCCTTCACGGGTTCGTATATTTTCCAAACCGGTTGAGCTTCGTTCCCTCCGGAGAGCAGCAGTTTCCGGATCCGGCCAGTCTGCTCGCTTGACAAATTCATATCTGGCTTCTGCGACGCCGTCGTTCGGGTGCGAGGTCGTAAAGCGACGGTTGGAGAGCGTGCCCTCGGATTTTGGGGGATATCCAGGTCTCTCTTCTGACTCCCTGAAGAGCTGGAGGGATTCTGCTACCTTTCGGCCGATGCCAGGGGTCTGGGGAGGCGGCGATATACAGAGCGAGGAGGAGGACGAGGAGGAGGATGACATCGAAAAGCGTCGGGGAGTGTGCGGGTGCTTTTGTGGGGGAATCGGTGTGCGATTTGCAGCGGGGTCGCGGGTGGAGGAGGGGAGTGTGATTGCACGGGTGGAACGGATGTTCGTGTCAGATAGAAGAGCGAGAGGGGCTTGTCTTTTGGGAGAGGAAGGGACGGTGAGATCGAAGTCGGGGTGGGTATCGGAGAGAGGGCAGGATGTCGTATCTGTGGTAGTACGAGTGGGGAACATGGACAGAGAGAATGAATGTCGTCGTCGCTGAATAGACTGACACAACAACAAATTTCAGTAAATGTTATGACGATATGGAGAACCACGTGCGCACTCGATATACAGAGTCTCTGATGAGTCAGCAGCAGAGACTGCTGTTCGTCCGACGCGTTCAGCGGAGACGTGACGACGCCCCGCACAGACTGTTAGAGACTGGCACTTCGGTAGCAGCCAAGAAGCGATATCATTCTCTTTTACGTCCACAGTTTTTCTACTGCAGCCACGGTGCCATGCGGTGCCACGGGTCCTCGCGCACGTTTGTCCCTGATACCACTCACGGCAACCCACCCCGCCTCTGTTCTCTCTCTTACCTCCTTCATCCTCCGTCGCCTTGCACTCGGGCCATCGCCTTTCTCAACACCCAATCGCCACCCGCAACGCGCACGCCATACATTTCGTAAACCATCCGTTCCTGTTTCACCCCCATCCACTCACTTTTAGCAACGTGTTTACACTTCCCGTATCTTGACACTTCCCGAGATCTCGAGGCTCTCAACCTCTCCCGTTTCCGCACATCCGCAAGCTCGACATCTTTCAAATTAACGGTGCTTAATTTCGCTTCGGCCCGTGAGTCGTCAGCTGCCCTCCGCCACCGCATCACGGGTTACTACACGATGCTTCCCCCACAAGCTTTTCGATTATGCCTCTCAATGAATGCAACTGTTTGGTCCGCGCATCTCTTACGCATTTTCTTTAGCCGAGACCGTTCTATGACCTCTCTCGTGACTCGGATTTGAAAACTGAGTCATGATTTGTAATGCTTTATAAGTTAACTCGTGTGTTCATTTAATTTCAAACTCCGATAAACACATATATTAAGGGTGGAACTGTGAGATTTTACAAAATCTGCTCTTTTCACCCAACCTTCATCTATCTGTTATATTTTTTATTTGTTGTGAAGGGCCTTAGCACCAGTTTCTCTTCATCATGCATGTGGAATCTGTATCCAGTAGCTCCAATCTCTATAAGAATCAGGGAAATGATGTCACCTTGTTATCTAGTGCTTGTCATCCTGTGTTCAACTTCAGTAGAGCAGACAAGCATGTGGAGGATGATTTGCTGGGCAAAAGGTATAATCATCAGATCTGCCATCCTCAATCTAAGCATGTTCATGATTTTTCAAGTACCATACAAAGGCAAAAGTTTGCCATGCATATCAATACTAGACACATGGCTCCTTACCATGTGTCAGTGGAGGCCAGTGTACCATATCAAAGTGGATTAACATCTATGCAAGTAAGTAATGTGCTATACTTAAAGCTGTAGCTTAACTAAGTGAAAAATCACATAACTTTAGGATGCCACCAAGTTGATGGCTAAAGATATTGAAATGGGAGATGCTGGTTCTATAGCAATGAATGCACCAAAGCAGTCAGCCTCTGAAAAGAGTAAGTATACATTTATTATTTCTAAACATACATTTTGTAATATACATTTTCAGGAGAAAAGGGCACCCATACAAGAAAGAAAGCATTACATAGTATTCTTCTTTCAAAACCCAAGTCCTGTTCACTGGCATCTACATCAATGACACCTGGACCCTTCTCATGCTACAAGGTGCCAGTGACTCAGACTACCACCATTCAAATTGCCTCCACTAGTCATCATGGTCAAGTGAAACCCACCCATCCCAGTGAGGGCATAAGAAGCAGAAGACAGATACACTTTATGAGGAAGGTTCAGGGATGGAGTGATGCTTTGCAGTGTATTTATAAATCACGCCAAGACAGTGAACTATTTGGTGATGAACCTGTATGTTTTTTTTTGTCTTTTGTTTTTTTTTTAAATTAAAATAACATGACTAATGTGTATTTCACCTTAGACAGGTACTCCAAACCTGCTCAAGCTACTAGAAGAGATAGACAAGCAGAAATATGATGTCACACATGAGGTGGCAGAAGCTGCAAGCCTGGTGCAAGAGATCAACTGGGTACAAAGGTATCTTGATGAATCCACAGATGAGGAGTGTATAAGACTCGCAGAAAGGATCTTGAGGGATTTTCGCCAACGCTTCCATGGAGAGAACAACTAATTGTGCCAGTGTAGTGTTCATGATGGCTGGGCCAGAGTGACAAATGTGGTTGAAAGAATGTCTATGGAATTTGGTTTCGTGATACCTGTTTGTACATACTTGTATTTGGTTACCCCTCGATCGATATCATATGTTTGCACTTGATCTCGCGCACCCGGACTTAAACGCAAAAGGCGGTGGTTACATTCGAATCAGGACGCAACGTTTATGGTCCATCAGTTTTGCCAGCGAAACGGTCATCGCCGTTACTACGTCTCCACCAGTGGCAGCAGCGTTCGCGTGTGGCGTATTGGCACCTAGTAGTACGCGCGCTAGGTCATGATCAGTGATCCTAGGTTCGGCATTTGGCGAATTTGCCAGACAGCTCAGTTGGTTGGCAGTCGAACTTGCACCACACAAGATCGTCGACGTTCTCATGCCGCGCGGGTGTCCGTTCGTCAAGCTCCACGGACTTGGTGCCCGGTGCTCGGCACGTCGTCCTCCTATCGATCTTGATAGGCCTGTAGAGATCCGAAAAAACAGAAAGGTCACCTATCGCTCCACGTCAGTGGCGAAGATAGAGCGTGCTGAATGGCACCCGCATTTCCGAATCCTGCAAGTACGAGGAGATCGAATGCCTTTACGAACTCTTTCTGGGAGTTTCGTTGGAGCCGCTGGCGAGTCCCCACATTTATTTTATTGAGCGTATCCCCTGTGGCCGCTGCGCACAGCGCCCCCCAACTTCGTCACCCGTCTAGCACCCGTCAATTATCATTTCGGTTTCCTCCCTTCATTAATGGGTCAGGTGGTTTGTTTACTCCTGGGAAAAGAGACAGAACGTCTCCGAGCTACGCCAAGTTAAGAAGACAGGGAGATCGCCTATTCATTTGCATCATCGCACGGCTCAAGGTTCACGCCCGAGGGACCAAGAACTCTCTGCCCCAGGCGCCTGCGCAGCAAGAACGGCCGTCAATGCATAGCAAACGCACTCATTCATATTGTATCATCGCACGGTTCAGACATGGGGGGACCAAGGACACCCTGCCCCGTGCGCCCGCGTGCAGCAAGAACGGCCGTCGATCTGCATTGATGAACGTTCGCTCCTCCCTCTTCCACACTTTGCTCCTGCCTGTTCGGCCGTAGTCAGGATCTCAAGTAAGCAGCTCGTGCGTGCGCGCATGCGTACGAGCTCCATCGCTATTTTTACCTCACTTTCGCCACCATCGCATCATTGTCTCTCGCACCTGGCCATCGGGAGGCTCTTGAAGGTTTCATTCGTCAGAGCCTGATGGTCATACCCTAGTTGGACGGGTGAAATGACGCGGACACGCCATGTGCATGAACGACGATGCGGCGGTTGCCGCATTGGTTAGTTACAACCACGTTCGTCTGGTGGCCTGCGTCATTCAACGATAGACGAACGCTTTTGTCTAGCTCCATAAGTTTGCAACCCGGCGCGCGACGACCCTGTCCATTCACACACAAGACTTTAATGAACACTGGCGGCCAAGGTGATCAAACCTGACTGCATCAGGCTATGACGCTAAAGCACAGAAAGGTCTTTTTCCATGACTTGCGACATCCCACGTTCGGACGAACCTGTTCTTGGACTGATGATCTCGCTAGGCGGTATGCGAAACGGTTTTGATATTGAGAACTGGCTACCTTCTACACTGAAACTGTATTATGGGTCTTCTACCACCGAGAATAACTATAAGTAAGGTAATCGTGCGATGGATCCGCGTGAGCTCGTAGACTAGGTGGGACGTGGCATAACGTAGCGTATCGGAAGGAACGTATCAGAATCGCGGTCGTAAAACGAGAGTTTCAGCGCGTAGAGCGCGACAGGATCGAGGTGTATGATTGCCCTAGGGTTATCCAAGAATACAGGTTCGCGCCATGTATGAGGGGCGCCCACCAGTCAGTGCAAGAGGTATGTAAGATGGGTGCGATGTTAATGATATGCGAGTGCGATATAATATTATGAGTTATGATGGAGAAGAACCCAGGTCGACCTGCTAAGAAAGAAAAAAAAAAAAGCAAAACTGGAGGCATACCAGGAGCAAAAGGTACCGAGGGAAAAAGTTAGCACACGTCAACCTCGATGTCTTCATCAATGGTTTGCGATAGCTGCGCCACGCTTGCCTCTTGCTTCAATACCGTCTCCATTCCAAACTCATTTCCAAGTTTTCGCCTCTTTGTAACCCGCCCTTCCTCATCATCTTCCCCATCAACAACGACTGCCGGGGCATGCGATATATCATCGGGTATTGGTACAGGAGGACTCGTGTCCGCAAAAGATGGAATGCCCTCCTTAACGACTCCAGGAGGATGTTCAATCAATTCGCCGCGAAAACCCGGCGACGTCGATAAAGTCATCTCAGTGGTGGCCATCTGGGGGAGCGGCTGCGAAGTGGTTGATCCTCGAGATGGTGTAGTGGACGAAGTTCTCGATGGTAATGGGACGGTAGTGAAAGGACTTGACCATTCAGATGCGTCGGCCTTGCCGGTTTTCGTCCCTCCTTTCTCTCCAATGCCACCTGGAACAGCAGCCTTCTTCCTCTTTTTCTTACCCATTCGTTCCTTCAGATATCGGACAATGTGTGCTTGCAATACTTCTAATGCTTTCTGTGCTCCCATTTCTTCAAGCGCTTTCAGTTGCTCTGGCGCGAGAGAAGAGAAAATCACAGGAGAAAGGACGAGGGTGTTGTTATGCAACACGATAGGGGGTGGGTCTGACGTGCTGCTTGACGGGTGAGATGATGGGACAGGACCCACGACGATTGGCAGACAGACAGAAGGCGGAAGAGCAGCAAACGGAGACGTCGGGGCGGAAGAGTCGTTTGGTGGGTTTGACGACGAGGTCAATCCAGGTGTAGAACATGATGCAGTAGTGCTAAACGTAGTGGGCAATCCTCCCGGTGCTGTTGAACCAACCAGAGGTGGGTCGATCGGTTCCGACTTGGGTCCCTGTGCAACAGAGCCGGCGTTCAAGTTTCCTGGAACCGGAGCCCTTGATGCGGTGGAAAGCAGTCCCCCCTGTGTTTGTGTCGTGGAATCAGATGCTGACCTATGAGGGAAATGCAGCGGCGTAGATGTTAGCGGTGGTGGCAACGGCCCCGCCCCATTTTTCACGCTTCGTTTGAGTGGCGGATCAAGCAGGACCGCCTTATCCTTCTTCTTGGAGCTCTTACCGGTACTGTCTTTGCCATTAGCTGGGAGCGCTGACGACGATGCGGAGTGGGACTGGGCCAGAGCTGCCGCACGAGCCTCTTGCTCTTCGAACGTATGCTCGCACTGCGGATCGACAGACCAGAAAAAGCCTTTTCCATGTTCTCCAGTGCTGCGTTCCATTTTTTTGAACGCACGTCCCGAGGACAGATTGTGGCGAACGGAGTTCTAGATAAATGCGTCGGTTCGGAGACCAGAAAATGCAAAATGTAGCTCATTCATTGCGGGATGCAAGAGAAAGAGACCACATAAGCGAGTAGTACGCACCTCCCAGCCAGCACCTTGATTGTAACGGTACCAATCGAAGTTGTCCATCATCCAACAACAAATATCCTGCAATGTTGCTTTCCCTCCCATTGCCTTTATGGCCCGATAACAAAGTTGCGCATATGTAAATGACGGTTTCGGTGGCATTACGTCGGGCTTAGGGAGTAGATGGGAGACCTTCTTGCGCTTCTTGGACGTTGGTGCGCTGGACGTGGAAGGTGTGGAGATAGAAGCGGCGGCGGCGGGGGCCTTTGTGCGTGGAATTGCGTTAGAATTGGGGAGCTGGGGCTCAGGAGAACGTGGGGGCTTTGGTGGAGGCAATGAGGGTGCCGACCGTGGTGAGGGAGAATGGGACGGCAATGAAGAAGGTGGGGATATGGAAGTGATGTCGACAGATGGGGAGCGCGCACGCTGGGCAGAAGAGACAGAAGACGGTGATGGAGAGTCCTCGATTGGGGCAGGAGGGGGAAGCACGAAATGAAATGTTCGTGAAGCTATCTGGATCTGAGACCTGAGTCATTGTGAGCAAGTTCGGAAGAGAGGAAGGGAACGAAACGCACCTCTCGCCCAGTGGCACCCGGCTTCCTGCGCCGGACCAGACGCCATCGACCCATGCACCGTTTCGGCCGACGACGACGAGGACAAACCGTGCCTCTTCCTCCTCGTACTCGATCCTGGCGTGGAGACGCGACACGTTCTTGAGGGGACCGAGATCGACGTCAACGGGGCTTTGAGCAGACTGGGGAGGGTCTGCACCATTGAGAGAAGCGGAGGAGGGAGGAAGACACCTCCTGCCGATGGTGACAGTGAGGGTCTGTAGGTAGAAAGTAATGTTCGGAAAGACAAGGGAGTAATAGGCGCTGATCTTGGCGGGAGGATTGTTGTCGGCGGGAGGGGCGGGGAGGGATTCGTGTGCGGGAGGCGGGGAGGAGACAGCGGCGGGGGACATGGAAGGCAATGGGCGGATAGACGTCAGCTACGTGGAGGCGGCGACGACGGCGGCAGCTGAGGGGCAAGTGTTAGTCGTTGCAACCCCTCAACGGGGGGTGTCAATATTCGGCAAATCCCTTTGTCATTCCCACGTCAGGCAATCAACGTGCGCGTGCGTCTTTATCTCTCGTTTAATATTACCATTTTCTCTTTATCTATACACACTGCTATGCTCCTATCATCGTTCTCCCAAGCGCACCCGGAATCGACGATATTGAACTTGGTGGGATGATGCCCACCTCGGTCACGACCGCCGTGATGCACGATGGCGGCGTCAAATCGTACAACGGACTCAAAATCGTCAAATTCGGCCGCGCCTTCAACCCGTGCGGGTCACTGTCCAATCTCGTCGAGGGCGGGAATGGAGTCGGCGCTATGGACACGTGCTCATCTCAGTGAATCTTAATACATCATCCCTGGTGGGCGCTCACCTAGCTCGTTCTTGCTTACCCCATCCCAGCGAATACTCTCCGCAAATTTGTATGTCTCGCAGCACACCACGACGGGGATATTCCGCGACTTGGCCATCATAGCAACCATCGCCGTCCCAGCCCGCGAAAAGACGGCGCCATTGGCGTGCAGAGAGTGCGCACCAACAAATAATGTGGTCGTGTGAGGTAAGACGGATGAGAGGGATGGCAGAAGAAGATATGTACACGGGATCGATGCATCTGTAAGGGATCGTAGGAAAGCCTTGCCTGTAAGAGTAATACATGTGAGTAGTCGTTCCTGATCTTGGAAGCGAAAAAATGGTGTACCTTCTAGCATAGGTCGTGAGTCGACAACAATGACCGAAAATCGCTTGCCGGATGCCCATGCATGCAGTAACACCTTCTCAACCACGGACGAGCGTGCGTAGGTGAGGATGACATCACCATCCTTGATCTTTTTGCCCGCTGTTTCTTGTATCACCTGATCAGCGAGAAGAATCCGATCTCGGATGTAGTTGTCGATTGTATCGCACAACACATCTTTAGCCTAGGGGCGGTTAATAAGTGTTCGGTTAATAAGTGTTCGAAGGGGGCAGAAAATGGTACTAACGTCCTGTTCTGGAAGGTCAATATCTGAGCCACTGATCTCCAACTTGAGTTGTCTAATTGCGTTGCCCATTGAGACCGACATTGGTCTTGCGGACACAAGATGTGTGATTTGAGGTGAGAGATGCGTCATGAGATGACGAGAGAGCGTATTGTTTCGAGGAGTCGCGTAGTCTTGAATGACCTGGAAGACGTATTAGCGGCAGGAAAGAGGAGGGCAAGACGTGCGCCAGACAACGACAAGTACGCACAGTTTTGAAAGCGGTCAGCATCGCGATGCACCTGGCATTTGCGCCGGTGATTTTGAACTCTGCGAATTGCAGACCGAGTCTTATGACAGCGGGGTGGATGTCACCCTTGGTGATGGCAGGTGGTTTGGGGGTACCAAAGTGCGAGAATATACGCAGGCCACGAGGTGTCTCGTCGACCTCCTTGGTTCCTGACCTCTTGGGAGTAGCGGCGGAGGGGGGGTTGGTACCATTAACGCTCACGCTGGCGTTCCTTGTGTGAGAGGGTGCAGGCCTGGACGGGGCAGGCTTGGATGAGGTGGGCTGTGCTGTGGCGGCTTTGGCTGCAGCCTTCGCGGCACGCTGAGCTTCCTGCTGCTCGCGGCGCTCTGCCTTTGTCATTTGCTTCTGGGACTTTGGCGGCCCAGGGGTAGTGTTGGGGTGTGATGATGATTCAGACATCTTGGGTGCGGTGGTTGTGAGTTTGAGCGATGCGGTGAGAGGGACTGTGACAGTCTCCGTTGTCGTCGACATGGCGGTGTACTAAGACTCGAGCACCGAACAAGGAGGAGCCTCATCACATCTTTCGTCGATCGAGTCATGAGTCATTTACATCATCCGTGGTAACTTATGATGTAATCATTTCCAAATTTAGAAAATCGACTCCAACGCTTCTTTTCTTCACGCGCGTGTCGACCAACGACCACTTCGATCACCAATGGTACGTGCATATACCCTACTTTTTACTTATTTCTCTTACCTTCTTCCAGGGCGTACCTGCATTATTTCGTTGGCTCAGCAGAAAGTACCCAAAGATTGGTTTGTCACTCCTTCCTTTTCCGCAAACCATCACATCCTAAATTTCATTCATTCAGTAACCTCTGTGTGTGAAGAGGACGAAGTAGAGGTCCCTGATGCCCTCGGTGAACCCATCAAACTCCCACTCGACATTACCACTCCAAACCCAAATGGCATCGAGTTCGATAACCTTTACCTCGACATGAATGGCATCGTGAGTCGAGGCATCCTCTTGTCTATTATATGACTCATTCTGTCCTAGGTACATCCATGCACACATCCAGAGGGCAAGGCATGTCTACAACTCGCACTCCATACCGCTCAATTACTGACTGCATTTCTCTAGCCCCCACCCGAGACGGAAGAGGACATGATGGTCGAAGTGTTCAAGTACACCAACCGTATCGTGAACATGATCAGACCACGTAAACTTCTTTTCATGGCAATCGGTGTGTACATATCCATCTCCGTTCACGTATTTGGCTCACAATTTCTAGATGGTGTTGCTCCCCGTGCAAAGATGAATCAGCAACGTTCGCGCCGTTTTAGGTCTGCCCAAGAAGCAAAGGACAAGGCCGAAGCTCGCAAACTGGCAATTGCTGAATGGGAAGGTACGTTCTTATCTCCTTTCAGACACGCAGGCCTCTTATCTCTCGGTCTTCTCAGCGATGGGCAAAGTCATTAGCGACGACGAAAAGCAGAAGGAAGCATGGGATTCTAATGCCATCACGCCTGGCACCCCATTCATGGACCTTCTCGCAGCTTCATTGAGATATTGGGTCGTCGAAAAAATAAACACTGATCCAGGATGGAAAGATGTATGCTCCACCACCCGCACTTCTGATCATCGTTTGACCTGTCTCCCTCACAGCTCCAAGTCATCATTTCAGATGCCAGTGTTCCTGGAGAAGGTGAACATAAAATTATGGATTTCATCCGGAGACAGCGTTCAAACCAGGGTCACGATCCTAATACGAGGCACGTTATCTACGGTTTGGTAAGTTTGCTGTCCTACTGCCACCACTTTCCACTGATTAGTCATTTTTTTCTTTTGTTATCAGGACGCTGATCTCATTATGCTTGCACTTGCAACTCACGAACCGTACTTTCACGTACTGCGGGAAGATGTCTTTTCCCAGGACAAATCGTCTGCTTGCCGAATGTGTGGTGAGAAGGGACATTATGCTGCACAATGCCCTGGTCCCAAACCAGATGCTCCTGCCAGAAAACCCAAGTCTGAGAAAAAACCATTTATATTTCTCGATGTTTCCATTTTGCGGGAATACCTTGAAACGGACCTTTATGTCTCGCGAGCCTCCTTTTCCTTCAACTTCGAACAAGCAATTGATGATTGGGTGTTGTTGATCTTTTTTGTGGGTAATGACTTCTTGCCCCATCTACCTAGTTTGGATATCAGAGAAGGCGCAATCGATACTCTACTAAACATCTGGAGAACGGAGCTGCCCAAGATGGGTGGGTACTTGACCAACCATGGCAAGTTGGTACTCGAGAGAGCCGAGATCATCCTCGATGGCTTAGCGAAGAGAGAGGACGACATATTCAGGCGAAGGCAGGAAGGTGCGCGTGACCAGTCTCCCTTCAACTCGTTTTGTTTAAGAAAATCAACGCTGACCGTCCTCCTTAGCCGAAAATCGTCAAGACCAAGGATCCAAACGGCGGCGCATTGATAGCAACAAAAAAAGTGATAGCGGTCCCTCCGACATCTCCAGTGTATCTGGTCCCTCTCCTGCTCTTGGTATCAATGGACCGGTTCATAATAACTTTGCGGCAAAGGCAGACTCGATGGGCCTTGGCGCTCCGTCGACGACCCAGTCAAAGTCCAATGCACCGGCTGCTGCACAGGCGCTGGCAGGTAGCAACCGAGACGTAGTCGCGAACCGCGCAGCGATCAGGCTAGCAAACATGAGTGCAGCAGAAGTTCTGAAAGCCGAATTGGCCGGACTAGTTCCAGTTAAACCCAGCGCATCCTCCGTATCGGCACCGAAGGTGCAGACACCTGAGCCCGATGATTGTTCATCTGATTTCGACGTTCCCGGTCTTGGAAACGTGGATCCTCCGACCTTAGCTTCTCCACCACAGTTACAATCGATGGATGAGTCTATGGTGCCTGTTTCTTTTGGCCAAAAACGAAGCGCAACGGATATTGAGATAGAAGATGCGCAAATCGACGCTGAGGAGGACGTCGTCGCCGTCGGAGAGAACGACGACTCCGCGGAGGATGAGGAAACCTTGGCTATGGTCGTTCGGGCTGATGGGTCTGTTCAGCAAGCAGATAACGTCAGGTATGAGTTACTTTCACAATTTCGTTCCGCTCAAAGGGGACCTCAACGGGTCGTGTGAACCTAGATTGTATGAACCCGGCTACAAGGAGCGCTACTACCAGCAGAAGTTCGGCGTCTCAAATTCCAACGCTAGGTTCAAGAAAACGTCCGTTATTACGCTTTCTCAGCTAGGTAGCGTGCTAACGTCCTGTACTAGGGTAACCCAACACTACTTGGAAGGTATGGCATGGGTGTTACATTACTACTATCAAGGAGTAAGTCTCGAGACAAAAATCTGCGAGAACACTGATGTAATTTCCTCGCAAGACACCCTCCTGGCAGTGGTACTATCCTTTCCATTTTGCCCCCTTTGCCTCGGATTTCAAGGATATCAAGAACATGAAGATCAGCTTCACTCTGGGTCAACCGTTTAAGCCGTATGAGCAACTCATGGGAGTGTTCCCCGTTGCTTCGAAGAAGCATCTTCCAACTGTCTTCCACGAGCTCATGACCGAACCAACCTCGCCTATAATCGACTTTTATCCAACCTCTTTCCAGGTTGACATGAACGGAAAGAAAATGCTGTGGCAGGGTGTTGCTCTACTTCCCTTTATCGATGAAAAACGACTCTTGGATGCCATGTCAGAGAGATACCCGGCACTCACAGAGGACGAAGTGAGAAGGAACACCTGGGGCAGTAATGTGATGTACGTGTCGGATGAGCATAAGCTGTATCCATTTTTCGAAAGCTTGTATGGAAAACGGAAAGACAAGCAGGTCAATACCGTCTCGCGTCATCATCATCCATCACAAAATAGTCTAATTTCATCTCAGCAGCCGATAACGATTCCCATAATGGACTCCAAGGGTATCAGTGGTAGCTCGCTCCCAAATCCTGATTGCATCCCGGGATCGACTTTCTACTCTCCATTAACGTCGATAGGTCTCTCCGATATCAAGAACGACAGATCGCTGTCAGCGCTCTACTATTTCCCAAAGCAACTTATTCCACACCGTTCAATGCTGTTACCCGGGCTGCGCACACCGCCGCAGCGGCTCGGCCCCGAAGACCTGGATTACCGCACGAGGCGTGGAAGCCGTGGGGGCCGTGGGGGAGGACCGGACCGCGGTGGTGGGCGAGGCGGGACAAACCGCGGCTCGTACGGAAACGGCCCTCCTTCCCATCATTATCCCGGTGGTTATTCCAACGGGAATGGATACGGGTCGTCATCGTACGGACCGCCGGGGAGGCATTCGCATCCGCCGCCGTCGCAACAAGGCTTTGGTGGGCATGGATGGAACGGGAGGCCGCCGCCGCTGCCCCAGACGCAGAACTATGGTGGGTCCCAAGGATCTTCATCGCGTGGACCATACCGCGGGGGTCCTAGAGGCGGTCATGGGCCACCTAGTCACTCTCAGGCGTACGGACGGGGAGGGTATGGTGGGTACGGCGGTGGTAGCCATGGCGGTCCAGGAGGTAGTGGTTCAGGGGGTTATGGTCCCTCCAACGGGCACAGTCGTGGTGGGTACGGCGGTGGCGGCAGCGGCCCACACTATGGTGCCCCGAGAGGCAGAGGGCGCGGTGGTTGGTGACGCAGTAATTTATGCCTTGTATATTCTCAATGATAAGTTCCTGGACTATGAATGGCGCTGCAACAGAATCATACACTCGAGCTGAGTGAAGCATGCCTACAATGTGTATTCCATATATGTAACCCGTACAAATCGATCATTGTGAGATGTAGTGACATTTGCTGTACATATGAGTACATGATTTACAAGTTTTACACAAGTATTAATTCGTTTCGGAACGCGAAGCTTACGACATAGTTTCTCGGTCAACCAAACCTCGTTGACTCTAAACTTGAAAAAATCCAGGATGTTTCGCGGGCCAAGTTCAGACGTAGTAGCTGTGTTGGCCAGTAGCGGGCACGTCTCTGGGATAGAGGTACGTGAGATAGAGCGCATACGTCTTTTCGAGCTCCTTGGCCTTCTTCCGGTGCTTCTTCTCCCTCTTGCGCCTCTTCTTCTCCTCCTTCTTTTCCCTGCGTCGTCTCTTGGACTCTGTCAGATCCATGCCGCGACCGTACCCCGCGTATCGATCGTCATCGGAATCAGTGTCCGAGTCTGATAAGTCCGACGAATCCGAAGAGTCCTCTGGCCCCAGACCGGGCAGGTTGTATTCGATGGTTCCCGCGTTGGCGCCCGAGCGGCGCTCGCGACCTTTATACAGGACGACCTCGACGCGACGGGTGAGGAAGAAGCTCGAGTTCCAGAGATCGATGAGATCGGCGATGAGCGTAGAACGCTTGGGCGGCGGGCCCCCACGGGAAAACTCCGGAATCGGCATCTTTCCGGCCCACGCCAGCGCGAGATCCTGTGGATGTTGAGCATGTTGGTGGTGCAAAGTAGTCAAAAACGTACGTTCATGAACCTGATCCAGTCCTGATGATATACGTCGTGTGTCTCTAAAACCAAGGGCATCCGGGGGATTTGGTCGTAGAACTGCTCCATGTCTTGGATCTTCATAATATTGAACGGTGTGTATGATTGAGCTGCGTTGGCAGGACGCGAGAAGGCTTCCGGCGCGGGAAGCTGTGGCGCTTCACTTATGCCTGAGATGGGGACACGAGGAGACACCGGAAATGCGGTACCAGGAGGGCCCTGGGGCATGGGTGACGGCGCACGAGAGCGAGGCTGTCCATCAAATCCATGTCCACCATAGCCACCAGGTTGAGAAGTAGCGTATGAAGGTGCTTGAGGGAAAGGAGAGGTAGAACGCGGGGGGCCTCTCGCTGAGGGAGGAATTGGAGATGGTGCACGATTCATGTAAGGCGGCTGGCTCTGCCCGTACGGAGAAGCCGCCCTAGCAATCGGTTCGGTGGGAGGGCGCCCATAGGGTGAAGCAGCTCTAGCAATCGGTGCGGCGGGAGGACGACCGTAGGGTGAGGGCGCTCTAGCAATTGGTTCAGTAGGAGGACGACCATAGGGCGAAGCTGCTCTGGAGATTGGTTCGGTAAGAGGGCGTCCATAGGGGGAGGCTGCTCTGGCAATTTGTTCGGTAGGGGGACGACCGTAGGGTGAAGCCGCCCTCGCGATCGGATCTGGACCACCTGGATAAGAGGAGAGGTCCTGAGAGCGTGGGTTGGGAGAAGTAGTGTATGTAGATTGTTGACGGTATGGGGAAGGGGAAGGAGCGCGATTGTATGGGTTGGACCCAGCATAACCAGGGGGGTTCTGATATGGCGCAACCGGTGAAGTATAGGTGCTGCCTGGTGGAGCCGCACTGTAAAGGGAGGTACGATCCCCTCCGCTGGTGGAATACTTTCTCTGACGAGTGCTAAACTTTACGTCTCTTTCGATCTCAAGCTCAGTGAACTTGCGATCGAGTTCTGAGGCTGTTACTCCACTCGGGCTGTGGGCATAAGCTCCATATCCTGCCGCGATTCCTGCGGGAGGAGCATCACCATAGAAACTGCGACGGCGTTCTCTGGTTTGGATCTCCTTGTCACGTGCTGCGCGGAGCTCTACTTCCTGCATATCCTTGTCGAACTGCTTCGAGAGTCGCCTTATCGAATCTTTCTCTTCCTTCTTCCTGCGTTTCTCCTCTGATTTTTGCCTGCATGTGAGGTAAGGACACTGCTTGGTTCGCTTCATAACGCACATACCACTTGTCGAGAGCCCTTTCGTCTTCGCGAGTGAGATTGCCACGGTTCCATGAGGCAGCAAATTCCTGCATATGAGATGGGTTAAGAAGAAAAAAAAGCGAGTCCAGAGGCGTGACTTACCGCGTTCGCTGGCCTAGCGCCGGCCGGGAGGATCTGCGTGGCCTCGGCCGGAACCCACTGGATGCCCTGGACTACTCCCTGCGGCGTTTGGTAGCTATCGGAGATCAAAAGATGATCCAGAGTGCAGACCAGGGTATCCTACCGTGCAGCAACAGCTCTATTAATCATATGGTAAACTGATTCGCAACATCGACGTGGCCTTGAGACTTACCTGAACGGATGGTAGACAATCTGGCCATCTGGACCAGTCGAGGTGGTGTAAGTAATAGCGCCCGGCTGGATTTGCGCGCCACCAGGAGATGGGGAGAAAGGTTGAGGCATATCCACCCCCATGGTAGCCATGATGGATGTCGAACTGGAGGGAAGGAAAGAAGGTAACGGATAAGAGAAGGAAAGGGCTCCTTTTGTCCTCCCGCAGTCTTGGAAATGGATAATCTCGTACACCGGCCTCATGTCACATCAGCCATATCGAGCCCATCTCTGCATAGCCTGGCTGATCGATGGCGACGTCCATTCTGATTGGATCAGCAACCGAGGAGCACGCTGTGTCTGGTCAACTAACCCTGGCTTTAAACGGCACCTTGAAAGGAACGTCCTCAGCAGTAGACGCGATTCCCCTCTAGTCAGTGTCTCCGTATACAGTCTCATGGGTCTGGCTTCATAGCAAAGCTGAGGATGAACTTGCACTGTTAGAAAATACTAATCCCTTCCCTCTGTAAGGCACCAATGTAAGGGTCATCCGCGCACCATTTCGCACGCAACCATGATAGGGATGTTTACTTCGCCTAGGGCGTGGAAAACAGGACAACCCTCGTCCCGAGTGATCATCTTTCGAACAGATCCCATACCCATACCCGTTACCCGGATCTGGCCCTAAAATGGATTGCATTTATCGGGAAAGATGGGCCAATCGTGCGTCAATGATAGGACGTCGAAAACTCCCTCTCACTGGTGGCAAGGCTTGGGTTCAGGGGTGCCTTATTCGACCAACATTGCTGCTTGTCCAGGACGAAGACGAGTCCGTTTGTCATGATGAGATGCTGATGCAATTACAAGCGATGTCGTGATGGACGTGACGGGGGTACTAGTGCCAGTAGTAGCAATATTCGGTGTTCTCGGAGCCATTCTTTAAAGCCACAGATACCACTAGTGCGCCAGCGTGATCAGCCGTGGTGGGCTGACATTCAACTACCTTTCCATGCATTACACCAGAGAGTGGTGTTATTCTAATGACCTTTCAAAACGATCAGAGCATTCACGAAAAACTTCAACAGGTCTTCAAAGTGTATGGGACTGAGTTGCGATACATTCCTTCAAACCGTGCGCCAAAGATCCTATAGATTAAACCGTCTATATGTAACGTGTCCAGGTTGAACAGGAAGAATTCATAATCGACTTCATGAAAAGCGCCACCACAGAAGGACAATGATCAATATCGCCACAGCACCGAACGGTGCGTACTGTCGTATCATGGCTTGAAAGTTGATATTCCTTGCTGCCTTGCGATACCTCTCTGACTCTGTACGCAGCGACGTAGAAAGGTGCGACATTTCTGACAGAGCAAATGTCAGAACTACTAATGCAAGGCAGGCAGGCAGAGGCTTACTGTCCAGGGAGTCCCCTCGCCAAAGAAGTTCTTCCATGTTCTTCGTCATTATCCGGGTGACGTCCTGCAGTTCATCGTTGAGCTTGTCCAAGTTTGAGCTCCCGGAAGCATTGGCAGCTCTGGTATCTCGATACAGTCGCGCAGTCTTGGACATGAATGTGTCTTTAACAAAACTCGTGAATAAACGGGAGAGGGTATAACCGCTGGTACGAACCAAACCCGACAAAAGCATATGGTTTCCGTACCGACTCCACTTTGGCGCCGTACGACAAGGAGAACTCTTTCGATAGCTCTTCGAGAAATGAAAAGGCAAGTTTTCGAGGATATGACTTATCCGCGATGGTCAGAAACACAACATTGTCTGTAAGAAGGTAACTGAAGCTATTATTCAGGTCGGCTGTTGTTGAAGAGGATGCTGAAGCTCACTGAAGCGTATACTGGCCGCTTTCGATGGAGCACCGGGGTTCGGAATTGGGTGTGATACGCCTAAATATCAGTTTTGCCTGCTGTTTGTGTTCCTGCAACGTCTGCTCTGTCTGAGGATGAGTCAGTCGTCAACCCTGTGTGAGATTTAAAAGGAAGGACGGACCTGTTCGTCGTCGACACTAGCTGCGAGCGGTAGCGCATCGGCAGCGCGGACTATGATTGTAGAACGAACCATGTTTGAAACTAGTCCTCACAGTCCTGGTCCAAGAGATGCAAATGGATCACGTGGCCGGCCACTGTAATCCGATTCAGCCGGGCCACGTATTCGCCGGTAGTGGACTTTAAATTGTTCCACCATGTCCTCGATGTTTGACGTTCGAAAACAAGTGCGTAATTCTAGACACCCCTTGGTTTGGCTTCATGCGGTTGTTTAGCTCACTTTCTACGGTTCCTACCATTCTCATCCCGTGAACGTGGTCATCCATATCTTCGGTGTCCCAGCTATTCTCTGGTAATGTCGCTTTATTTCCCTTCTTTAAACGTGCTTCGTTCTTACCATCACTGCCGCGTGACCCATCCAGGAGTGCACTGGTTCTCACCACCCTCCTTCCCTCACCGCC